>VXAB01003888.1:83134-108429 GCA_013399175.1 Odontophorus gujanensis
CCCCTCGCCCGGCCCCGCAGCATCCCGCCTCCCCGCCAGGCCGGGCCCGCGGCACCGCTCCCCCGCCCCGCTCCGCTCCGAGCCCGCGGCTCCGGGCGCTGAGGGCGGTCTCGGCCCCGCTCTTTGTTCGCCGCCGGGCCTCGCCCTCACCTCGCGGACGTCCTGCAGGCACTCGAGCACGGCCAGGTTGTTGGCCCAGCTGTGCTTGGAGCACAGCCGCACCACGTCCTCGCGGCACACCGCCTCCTCCGACAGCTTCCACCCGCCGCCGGAGCCGCCTCCGCCGCCTCGGGCTCCCCGCGGGCCCGCGGCGCCGGGCGCCGCTCCCTGCACGGGCTGCCCCGCCAAGCTCAAGCCGGCCGCGGGCTGCAGGCCGGGAGCGGGAGGCCCGGAGAGCGCCGGCCGCGCCGTCATCGCCAGCAGCAGCAGGAGGAGCGCGGGGCCCGGGCAGCGGCTCCGGACACGTCCGCACGGCGCCATCTTGGATCCCCCACCTCCGGCGCGCCCGCCCCGCCGCACGCACGCCGTGTGCAAAGCAGCGCGCCGCCCGACGTCACCGCCGGAGCTCACGCCCCCTCCCGGGCGAGCCCCGCCCCAATGTGGTGGTGGGGGAGTGGGCGTGGTTATCTATAGCCACGCCTCCTTTCGGTCCCGCTCCTCGGTTGGGCCACGCCCCCTCGCGACCACCGCTGAGGGCGTTGGGCGCCATTTTGGGGCGGCTGGCGTTGGGTGTCTCGGCAGCGCCGTGCCCTGTGACGGCCTGCAGCCGCCGCCGGCGTCATCGCAGCCATCCTCACTGCCCCAGTCACTGCATGCTTTGGGGTGGAAGGGACCTGTAGGGTCAAACAGCTCCAACCCCTCATATGTCACCACCAGCACTGCCCCAGCCGCCTCCACAGATTACAGTTGGAAATGAGTTCTCAGATCCGTGCCCACGGACGTGTCCTCCAGGGACAGTGACCGCCCCTCCCTGGGCAGCTGTGCCGCCGCCTCACTGCCCGCTGTAAAGAGCTTCCTCATCTCTCATCCCTTCCTTTAGTTTGAGCCCATCTCCCCTTGTCCTCTCCCAACAGCCCCTGCCCCCTTCTTTCTTACAGCCCCTTTAGATACTGAAAGGCCGCTCTCAGGTCTCCCCAGCACCATCTCCACCAGGACCCAGCTCCTGCTTGGGCATCCTCCTTTACACATGAACCGGTGCTGCTGGCAGCAGGGAGCTGTGCTTGGGCACACACACACACCCCGTTCTGGAGAAGCAGCCTGGATGGAGGTGAGCCACGCTGAGTATCCAAAATTTGTCCCAGTCTTTGCTTTAGATCTCTTTGTACCTCAATTCCCATCTGGGGGATGTTGCTTTCCTTACAGGGGTAGTGCCAGGACTGGTTGAAGTTGGAGAAGCTCTTGGCTGTGCAATTGGAGAGCAGAAGAAAGCCTGAGGGAAAGTGAATAACGTGATGCTCACAGCGTTTAACAAGCACCATAGAAAACTTAAGGCCAAATACTGAACAATGAAGAAAAAAAAGAAAAAAAATATCAAAGAACTGAGCATTGAATGTCACATCCAGCCAGCCTCAGTGCACAAGGGCTCACAGCAGCTCATGGCATCTTGCACTGACCATGTTCCCATTGACACTCCACCCAGGCTTTCTTCACGGTGATGGAGAGAAACAGGCGCTCACAGAAGAGTTGTCGCCTGCCCAACTACAGTGGGTGGGATGAGAATTCCTCCGGGGGTGATACCAGAGTCAGAGAGATTTGCTCAAGATGCCAGCAGTGAAAGACACACAAAATGAACATCTCCAGCCCAGCTGTGCATGTTGGGTCAAGCAAAGGAGATCGGGTGAGAAGATAAAGGAACAAAGCATACACAGAGGCAGCAGCTGCATCCTCACAGATAGGAGGAGGAAAGAAATAGTTGCAAGACAATTAAATGGGGTCAGAAAGGAGGGATTACAGGGAACACGCTTGCTTTTTGCTCTGTGAGCTCGTGGAAAAGCTGGGCGGGTTTCTGCCTGATAGACAGCGTCCCCTGGGAGCAGCAGTTTGGTAACAGCACAGCTCCCTCTTCCCTGGGAGCAGGAGCTCAGAATCTCATGCTAAGGAAACCGGTCCAGTTTGAGCTGTACTGCTTCACCGAGCCCAAAGTCTCACCCTGAGCACTGCAATGCCACTGCAGCAGTAGATGGCAGAGCCCTGGTGGTCACCCTGCAGCACGTGTCCTCCCGGAGAGCGCAAGCAGATCTTTCAGCACCCTCAGGCAGCTCCACGTGGGTGTGCATCCACGCACAGGCCATGGCATGGAGGGAGATGGCTGAGCTGGCACAGTCCCCGTGCTTCTTGCGTTTGCTGCCGGGAAAGCAGTGCTTGGGAGGGATGCTTCGTGCTGGCACCCAGCAGCTGCACAGCTGGAAACACTTAAAGACAAAAGCCAGCAAAATCCACCCAGCGCTTGGCAGCGGAGCTGGCTAATGGGAAGCGAGTGGAAAGGCTTGCCCAGAGTGAGAGCTGGTTCTGCTCCTCCTCCTGCAGCTGGACCACGAGGAGAGGAGCAGCAGAGGCAGCTTCCAGCTCCTTCCCCAACCCCAGCTGCTCTCCAGCCATGTTTCAGGAGCAGCAGCAGCTCTGCCTCCTTCTGCAGAGCTTCCAGCACTCCTGGGAAACCCCTGCTTCAAACTTGGGCTATAGCATCCTGCACAGTCCAGCCCTAAAGACACATTTCATAAAGAAGAGCCCCACGCTCTATGTCCGCACCACAAGTTCAACAAGGAAGAGAGATTTCTTTGTGCACAGCGACATCTCTGCCCGGGCAGTAACCCCAGCGGCTCAGCACAGTGCAGCATCCTCACCCTGCAGCTCATCACACTGAGGGGAAGAAAACTTGTATTGTGCAGGGCAGATGCTCCAGGTTCTAATCAGACACTGACTGCCCACTCCCACGTGTCCAGGGGGCACGGTGCCCAGATTTGGCTCAGCCACCAAGCAGCACTGAGGCTGCTACATGGGGTACCCCAGGACCTCATCACCGCCCATCACTGCTGATGAATGCTGGTGCTTCACTTCCACTTTGTCTCCTCTCATCTCCTGGGTCACGGCCTCGCATCTTGGCTCATCTGTATGTGGAAAGCAGCAGAGCGTGGCAGCGCTCAGATTCTAAGGAAGGGACAAACAGGACACTTGGGCCCTTGAGTCAGGGTGAGCCTCGTGCCTCCTACACTCACCCTTGCAAAAAAGAATAAGGAAAAAAGGCAATTATCCCCAATGAGCCACAATTCTTCCCCAACCTGCTGCTGCTTCCCTGAGCACTCTCTGCACTTCCCAGCTTGATGCTACCTCAAGCATGGTGGGCAGACCCCTCCTCTGCCACCAGCGGAAGCACTGCTGTGAGACCCCATGCAAAACCAACCGCTGGGGACCCTCCAATTAATTCTGCTTCAGCAGGCGAGATAATCACCAAGATGAGGCTGAGGCACTTCCCCTCCTGCCCAGCACGGCCTGGGCATTGCCTGTTACCTGCTGGGTTCATCCCTCGGTCACCCTGATTTCAGGGCATAACTTTCCCTCTCTATTTTTCACACTCAGAGGTAGTTCACCAAGAGATGAGACAGCAGCACTGCCCCACATCACATCCGTGCTCCCAAAAGCTGCTGCAGCTCCGAGATCTCATCAGCAGTGCTCCGTGGGCAGGTTTCCTGCAGGCACAACCTGGCAGCATTTGAGCCTGCAGCTCTCACTGCCACCTGAACACAGCTGGGCTGCTTCTTAAGCAAAGATGAGTAATCTGAGCAAGATGCACTTCCACCTCTTCAGTATTTGTCCCTAAATATCTTCAGATCATCTCGAAAGGAGATAAGAATTAAAATGAGCAGTGGTGCTCTCCCACAGCAACCTGCAGAAAATAAAGCATGCACACAGCCAACAGGAAGGCCTCATCCACAGAGAGCAGAGCTCACCTATTACTGTAGGAGCTGCCACAGGGCTGCCCTGCTCCACAGCAAACAAATCTTCCCAGAGACAGAAGCAGAAACAGCCACGTTGCAGCTCCCTGCCTCCAGCCCCTAATGGCAGCTGCCCTGCACATTGCATAAACGCTGATTTCTCTTTTCCTTGTCCCAGAATCTGCCCCTTTGAATCCAGACAAGATGAGCACCCATTTAATTAACACAGCCGACCTCCCCTCAGCCCTCGGTGCAGCTTTATGCATGCACTTCAGGTGCTCTTTTCCTGGAGCTGCAAACCTGTGACTATAGCACTATGCGAGGGCCTCAGCATCTAAAAATCTTTGAGAGCCATTATTTCAGCCTGAACCCCAGTGCAAAACGTGGGGGAACTTACCCACAAACACAGCTGCTCACTCACACCCACAAGGCAAGTGGCACCTCCTGCTGAGGCACCTCTACGCTACAGAGGCACCAACTACATTTGGTAACTATGAACACTTTATTTTTACAGCATATCAAAATAAAACATCATACAGAAAAGTACAAAGTTTGGCAGAGATCTCCCCAGTCCTGGTTTGAAGAGGTAAGACTCAAACAGGGTCCTACACTGCACATCCTAGGAAGTAAAACTCTCCTGGTGGAGTGAGCGTAGCAGGCTGCACATGCCCAGGACACAGTGCTGTGCCTAGGGACAGGGTGCCAGCACAGCAACTTGCCTTGTGGCTTCTCTACATCCTCACAACTTTGCTTTTGATAAAACAAAGGAAACTGAGCCCTGTTTCAGGATCCAGCGTGGAAATGGGCATTCTCACCCTGCAGCATGTTTACAGCTCAGATACCAAGAACTCACTTCACCAGGCAGGGCAGATCCCCGCGGGCAGTCCCTCTGATGTGCCACAGGGGAAGAGCCACCATTCCCCTACACAGTACGGGCTGTTCCAGTGCATCAGTGCCTTCAAGGAAGGGCACACAGACCACAGCAGCCAGCAGCGCAAGCAACCCCACCTCCCCTCACCTTTATTTTGGTATTATTTGAGTTTTTTCCACAGCCGCACTGCCCAGGTTTGCTTGGATGTCAGCAGCAGGTAAAGGAGGAAGAGAGAGGGAGAAGGGGACAAAGAACTCCAGTGCAAAAAATATACGCTCACAGGGAGAGAAAATAAAATACTGCCTCTGCAGATTCATCAGGTCTGCTCTCCTCGTGGCCACAATGCACACTCCTCCTTGGGAACTGCCGACTGCCTCTGCCCTGTGCCTTCAAAAAATGAACATGGAAATATGTTCTCTGAAGTAGTGAACCTGCTTTTATACCAAGTATCAGCAGCGCCGGTGAGGTGCCAGCACTGCACCCAGAAGTCACAGCAGGACTCCATGTGAGAGCACAGTGGGAATCGCAGGTCTTCAAGTTCCTTTTATTTTGTTGATTCGTAGAAGAGATTTGCAAATCCCTCTAATATATTCACACTGGAAAAAGTGCAGCAACACACGCTGGAGACGGGCCAAGAATTATTGCTGTGCTGAGGCAGCTCGCTGAGCTTGACTGTAGAAAATTGACCAATGAAGAAATAATGACAGACCTAAAAAGGAGGATGGAGGATGACAGGAAGCACCTCAGGCACCTCTGTGTCCCAGTTCCTGACTACTGCCAGATAGGTGCTGCTGCAGCTCCTGCCTCCTGCAAGCAGCACGTGCAGGACAGCCAGGTGTGGGACTGTGCTATTGCTGTGGGGTCCACCAGCAGCACACCTGGGAAGCCCCCGTGGCAGGCACCACAGTGACACGCTCACTGCCACTTGTAGAGCTTCACCGCCTTCTCCGTCAGTGTGGCCAGCAGGTGGGTTTGGTTCACCTCCACGGGGCAGATGTCCAGCACGGGCAGGTCAGCCTGCAGTTTCTGCAGCAAGGAGCCACTGCCAGCATCCCAGAGCTGTGGGACAGAAAACATGACCACAGGGTTCTCATCCCCCACCCAAAATGCAGCTCATCTCCAAAGAAAATAAGCACCCCACAGCAGCAAACACTGCCTCCAGCCCCCCTGGGAGATCTGTAAGCACCTGGTTCCAGCTTTGTACTGCCAAGCACAGACCTCACGTGGGTAAATCACGCTCAGCCAACCTGCCTGCCCTCAGGAAGTGTCCAGATCTGAGGACAAGGGGCACGGATCAGCTGTAATCTACCTTGATTGCAGCAAAGGTTTTGACACAGCCTAGCATTCCTGCACCCAAGTTGGGATGTTATGGTCTAGACAGCTAGATCCTTGTGCTCTAAAGCTTAGTGGTTTGCACCCCACCTGGTGGCCCCTTTGCTCTGAGGTTCAGTTGCAAGCTCCTCCTTCGTTGAAGCCATTCTCCTGATCTGTCTGCTTATTTTACTGAGTACTGATGCAGACAGCTCTCACGCAGGGAGGAAGCACCAGAATGGTGTCACTCTCAACCATCTTTGTCCTGAAGAACTGCCTCCACCAAATCACTCCTACCAGGACCCTGAAAAAGCCAAACGTGCCTCTTCTAAATGGTCTGTATTCTGCTTTTCACCTTCCCTGCTTCCTTCAGGATCTTGAGCTCTGCTGTTTCACAGTCACCGTGGCAAAGGCTGCTGCTGATTTCCACATATATTATTTTCTTGTTTGCTGAGCAGACTTAAGAAAACATCGTCTCATCTGACACCTCTGTTAAGCAGTTGTTCCTGACACACTCCAGAAACATTCTGGGTTGCCTGCATCACATTGTCGTACCCTTCCACTAAGTGTCAGTGAAGTTCACACCTCCCTAAAGCCAGGGTCTGGAGACTTTCCTCAAGCTCCTCAAAGAAGCCTTTGTCTGCTTTCACAGCCTATTTGGGTAACAGGTTCCCACCACAATGTCACCCTCATGCCTATCCTTGGACCCTAGCCCATCAGCTCTCACACAGCCTGCTGTCCACCCTCTGTACCTCAGCTGCTTCTCCACAAGGACAAGACTTCACCCATCTCCCCTCCTCCCTAAGAAGTCTGTGTCCACCCCTCACAGCACTTGGCACTCAGCTATCCCACCAGGGCTCAGTTACTGCAATAACATTATACTGCTCCGTTGCAACAAGCCCAACTACATCCCTCTGGCAAACAACAGGGGTTGGCTGCCTACATTCCCCTCAGTGGATGCTGAGCACATGCTGATATTGGCCAATATCCACGCTATCAGTAGCATCTGCTACAGGCAAGCACAGGGCAGTGCTTGTGACAAGGTAATTCCCACCAAAAACACATCAATGCTGTGACCAATAAAGCTTCTCTCCCAAAGAACTGCAATAAAATCCACCACACTGAAAATAACAGGAGATACCATGGCAGAATTAGATGCCTCATCACCAGCACACACAAACATGCTGCCATCCTCCTCTGGGCTCTGAAAAATGGCATTCTTGATCAGCAGCTTGCAGGTGGGTCCAGCACTGAACGTCTGAATGGGGTTAGAAGAGCACACCACACCTTCAGAGGCCTCTGTGAGCGGGTTGCAGGTCAGCTCCATCAGGACACAACGCACGCATGGGTTATTTTTACCTGCATGGCAAAAGTAAATTTTTCAAGGGCTGCATCTTTTAATTGTGGACAAGTATAGGAAGACGAGCAAAACCACCTTGCAGCTACCTCCTTTCAGGCCGGTGCTCAGCTCCAAAGCTGTTGGTGAACCAACAAATCCATCTGGACAGAGCACCAACAAATAAAAGCACGCTGCAGGTGCACGCTGTTACTTACTGGGCCGGTATGTTGCGAGGCAGTGCCGTGTGCTGGCCTCTGTCTGAATGTCAATGCATCCCCCTGGCTCCAGCAGCAGGTGGTGAGGCCGGTAGGAGTTCCCAGCCTTCTGTTCCCAGAAGCAGGCTCCTTCCAAGGTCCCAGCCAGTATTCCACCATACGGAAATGAGGCTGAGGCCATTCGAGGTAGGTAAGACAGTGATACCATGGGACACCTGAAAATACAATTGCCAAGAGCCAGTGTTGCCAGCTGCAGTCATGCTGGCATTCTGCTTCACCATTCCAGAGCTCCCACAAAGAAAGGACACAAGGCAGGCTATGAAACAACCCTCAGGGAAGGAACCCCAGCTGGTCTGAGATGGATAAACAGAATTCAGCAGGACTACTGCCTTCTGCTTTAAACAGGCATCATACAGCATACACCACATGTACTACAATCCACAGCTTTCACACTCCAAACAAGGAACAGCAGGCTTCACCAGTCAGCAGTAGAGAACTTACTTGTGAGTCCCCTCCTCCACTGAAGGGGCAGGCCAAGTGACAAAAGCAACATGCTCAGGATGGTTATCAGCAGCGTGGCAAAACCAATGCCCATCTCATCCTGCCTTGCATTAAATCTTGGTTAAAGCATTAAAGCTTGTAATTGTTTGGGCAGTGTGAAGATCAGAACAGACAGACAGGCCAAGTCTGCACAGCTTGCTGGAAGTCCTGAGATACGCTCTTGAATCAGTGTTTGATTGAGAGTCAAGGAGAAGGAAGGGACAGAGTTCTGAAACTCTTTGCAATTTGTCCTTTTCAAAGGAAACATTAAACCCAGCTCCAAAATCAAGCTGGCTCTGCTGCTCAGCTGTATAACTGGTGTTTCTGATTTCCATTTCTGATGGTTCTTTGCTTTAACGAGATGTGCTGGCCAAGTACCCACACCAACTATTCGCTGTACCACACCACCTTAACAGACACTCCTTACTGCCAAATCTGAGTTTATGAGCAACAGATTCACATAAAAACAATCAGATAATTACAATTGCTGTGCGATTTATGGAGGGAGCTATGCACACACCTGCACAGAGGAGCGACAAATCCTTACACCATACCTGGACTTCTGAGGAACTAGCTCCTGGACATGGGAGCTGGTGTCTCTCAGATCATATATCATGATGGAGCCGTTGACCAACCCAGCATAGATGTAATTTGTATCATCAAGACACCAGCAGCAGCTCCAGACAGGGCGGCCAGTATTGTATGTCTGTACCACAGTATTTGTTGCCAAGCTGCAGGAGAGAAAAAAAAACTGCTGGTCCTTTGCACAACACCTACTGTCAAGAAAGCAGAGCAACCACAGAAAGCAAATGTAGCTTTTAAGTCTTTAAAATAAGCCTATCTCCTTAGATTGAGTTCTAAGTTACTACTCCTATACTCTACACACGACTCTGGATATCTAGATAGAACAATCTCTTTCATATTTGTTTGTGAAGGGGATTGCCATTCTTCCAGGGTGATGCTTCCTCTTCTAGATTGATTTTCCAGAGACTGGTGTCAACGGTTTACGGGCAGGTTCGGCCCGGTTCCGTGAGTACCTACCAGCCACTATAGCCCCACACGACGAGTTGCAGAGCCCACTTGGAGTTTGTGGAATACCAGTACCAAAAATCATAAAACCATGACAGACTGGGAATGGAAATCTCAGAGTAGAATCTCAGCTGCCTTATGGGAAAGAGAAATCTAAGTCACTTTTCTGGAAACAATCAGGAGAAACCCTCTAGTGTACCCCCATAGTACTGCTTATTCCTAAAATCACAGAGTTTGCGTCTTCAGATTCTCATTTATTATTTCCCTCTTTCATGAAAGGGACAGTACTGTTGAGTATAAGGGGAACAAAGACATGGCTGGAGAGAACTATCAGGGAGTTCTGAATTAGCTTAAGCTTGAAGGGCAGCACAGAGTTGCAAGAAAACACACGCTCATATGCTGAAAACTCCACCAGGAATGGAAACACGTCTCTCGCTCTCTGCATAACTGTCTCCAACCTGCTGCTTTAAGTCTCTGCTAGCCCTAGAGCACCTGTGTTCCTGCAGTACATGCTCAACAATGCTGTGCATTCACTTGGTATCCCAGATAAACTCCACAAGAGTTTATCAGAGAAGCCAACATCAGCGCAGCGAACGAAGTACTCAACCTAAACACTGTTTCTGCATTATGTTCCACAAGTTCCCATGCTCTACCTTTCACTGCACTAACAGAAAATCACACGCAGAACAGCAATTGCTGCAAAACAATTACAGGATCTAATCCTCTCACACAGAGCTAGACAGCTGGGAAACACTGCTTCGCCCAGCAGGGCTCACCTGGTGAGTTTGAGAGTGCTGTCCAGAGCAGCAGACAGCAACAAGCCATCTGCACGAGTGCCAAAAGCCAGCCCCCGGATCTGTTTGCTGTGGATGGGGATGTACTGACTGCTCCTCAGGTTAGCCACGCTCATCATCTTCACACCGCAGCCTAACGAGAAGGATAATGCACGTTATTGTGAAGCAGCCTGTGTGTAAGGCAGGGCACCTACCAGCAACTGCTGAGGAGCCCAGAACTAGCAACTCTGATCTACAATCCCCATATTAAAGCCTGTGGTGGGGTGAAGGCGTCCAGTTTATTTGCTGTTCTGAGTAAGAACTACCACAGATCATTATTAAGTTCAAACAGCAACAGCGTAAAATCCTGAAGTATTCAAGCCAGCAAGAACAAACCCAGCATTAGTGCTACAGTGCTCAGTACACAAGCTGCTGATGCTCTGTAGTCAGTTTCTTCTAAGCACACGCAGTAGGATTACATGGCAATTTAAGAGTACAAGTCACAGCAGAAAATGCTTACAGGTGAACTTCACCTGCGTGCCACAAAGCCTCCATTCAGAGTCACTCCCCTGGCTCCAAAGAAGGCGCCGAGTTGAGTACAGGGAATGGAACTCGCTTACGCTGAGATAAGGCACATTATTTGGTTAATGGTTTGGAGATTAAACCAAGCTTCACCATTCAGAAAGCATGAAAGTGCTTTGCAAATAAAGGCTCTCAGACTCCTAACGCTCCATCTATTTCCCTGGGACAGGAAGCTGGCACAAAGCCAGGTTGCAGTTTGCGTGCCCCAGCCAGAGCAGCTCGACAGGAACAGCACTGCCCATGCTTCTTGGCCTCCTGCTCCCACACTGCAGGACAGTGCTCCTACCATCCATACTAAGTCTGTTTTCTTTTAGAAAGAAATTAGTTGACAGCACGCAGATCGGTCCACCTGCAACACAAGGAACAGTCCTTGCTCACGCATCAGGAATAAATCTGCCTGCCCTCATATGCTGACCTCTTTTACCTTCCTGTGGATGTGGCACCTGAGCAGAAAAGCTAGAGATCCTCTGCCAGGATCCCATCGCAGAACCGAGGGGAGTCACAAGTCATCCTTCTAGGTAGAGGTCACCAAAGCAAAAGCACAGAACAGAGGCTGACTTGTGAGTACTCCCCATTTATATGGGGCATGCAAAGGTAAAGCCAGAGAGAGAGGGCACAGGGAGCAAGAAAACACGTAACATTTGTAAATTAATGCTGCCTACAATCCCCCAGATCTCAACTTGCTCATTTACCGGGAATAAAAGTAGACTGTGGAGAAGGCTGTGATACCACGAGACAGCTCAGCGAGTCACAGTATGCCATCACTCTGCAGTTCCCAGCCTGAGACACCACAAAAACCTTTTCCAAGTGGTACTTGCGCTGGCTCTGGCTGGAGGGGAGGCTGCCTGGGAAGCAGGTGCGGGAGCTGCCAGCTTGTTTAGAAGCACTCACACTGTGCTGAGCCACCAGAGCCTTCAGCTCCTGCAAAGAAAAGAGAGCTCAGGGTTGTAACGCTCCGCTGGAGGTGTAGCACCCCGTGCTACCTGATCCTGGTACTTCAGGTGTTGCTGTTCTCAGAGAAGGAGAGAGAATACAGACTGCTGTCCCCACACTGTTTCTGAAATGCTGCATATCCCAGTGCCCTGACTGTGGGAGCAACAAATGCATTCAAGGGATCTGCAGGCTCTGGCCAAATCTACTTGGAGCCTGTTACTGTAGGTATTAGAAGAGAGGGCTCTGGGGCAACACAGAAAAGCCAATGACAATTATTACCAGATCAATGCTGTTTAGAAGAGAATGAACTGCCAAGTATTACATGCAGCTGAGCCACAAGAGACAGTCAATTAGAAGCATTTTCCAGAATTTCCAGAATACCCCATAAAGGAAAAAAAAAAACCAAAAACCTCCAGTTTCAGCACAGACTGACTTGTTTCCTGCAACACCCTCTATTTAATGAAGACAGCCCTGTTCTTGTAAACCCTGGGCTGCAAATTCCAGGAATGACAATTCTCAAGAGCTTCTGCCTTGTTTTGTGCTTCCTCCCTGCCTCCCTCCACCTCAACTGATGCCCAAGGATGCTCAGCAAAGCCCTCACCATGGACACCTCCCATCAGAGCATCAGCCACAAACAAGACATTCCCCAACTCCTCTTCCCACAGAGAGCACCAGGGGTGAGGTGGCTATGTGAGGAGTAGCACTGCCACATCTGCATCACCTCTAAGAGCTCAAAACACTTCCTGGGGACAACTTGTTGTGATCCAAGGGCAAAACCAGGCAGTGCTCAGTACCCCAGTGATATCAGACAGAGGATATATCTTAAGAAAATTGCTACTTGCTTATCTGAGCAACTTGGGTTATGCTTCAAATACCACATAACTTTTAAACGATTGAGAGCCATGAGAAATATTATGAATATATTAATAGATTGCAAGCTAGCCTCAATACTGAGCCAGCCAGTACCACTTAACTCATGTACAAGCAAAGGCAAGAGTTCTCAAAGAGGCAAGACCGAATATCAAGCTCTATACCAACAGTTGTCACCAAGCCCCATAACGTGCAAACTGCTCAAGAGGAGAGCAGCTCTGATGCCTTCCAGGTCTGACTTGTCTTGCATCAAACCAATTTTTGCATTCCAAATTCCCCATGAGACTAAAAATGGAACCTGAGACTTGAGATGAGCAAGAAAAGACAAAACTGGGAGAGGAAGAGGAGGTGTAAGGGGTGCCAGGATGCTGACAACCAGAAACTGTAGCTTCAGGTTTGGAGTAAGCAGTCAGTATGTACACAGGTAACTTATAAGAAAGCAGCTTTTCATCAAAAAATTAACAAGCCCTACTTGTGAAAGACAAAAAGATGCCACCACCATCAAAAATGACAAGAGATTAAAAAATACTCGTTGCTTTGGAGAGTTTATAAAACTCTTCTTGCCACCTGCACTCAGCATTTCCATTTTACCCAAGATCCTCATTAAAAAGAAAGGCAGGCAATTAAAAACACAAAGGCCATCAGTATGATGTCTGCATTTAAAGCCAAAGGATGAACCCAGCAGAACCAGGAACTGGAGACATTACCACCAAAGAACAAACCCTGCTGACTGTGCTCAAGAAGACCCTTCTGGTATGATAAGCTGATGGCTTCCTCTGAGATGCTGTGCAGTCCTCCTGGCTCCTGCTATGACAAAGGAACAGCTGGAGAAAGAATCATGGGATGGTTTACGTTGGAAGGGACCTTTAAGATCATCTCGTTCCAACCTCCTGCTGTAGGTGGGGACACCTCCCTCTAGACCAGGCTGCTCACAGTCCCATCCAGCCTGGCCTTGAGAGCTTCCAGGGAGGGGGCATTCACAACCTCACTGGGCAATCTGTTCCATAAGAGGATATCCAGCAAAAATCTTCTGAAGTAATATGCATGAGGAGCAGAAATAGGAAAGGACAATGAATACGAAAGGAAAACAACCAGCTACAACAGATTCAAGCCAGCTTTCTTTCAAGTATTAGGTTAAGGTTGTAATAGCTGATACAAAGCTTTAAAGACAAAGGCAGTTATCAGATGACAGCCACTCTTTGGCTGTGCTCCCACAAACCTCTTACAGAAGTCATGCCTGCTATCTTGCTCTACACAGCCTCAGATTTGAATTTAATAGAGATAAACGCGTGACCCTACAAACCTACAGCTGCAGTGCAGCACTACAGGCATTGAACCTGAGCCAGGGAGCCTGGAAACACAGCATTTTTAATACACGCTTTCTTATGAAAGTGGAAGCAAGCTCACCTTCGTGTAAGAAAAACATATAAAAGTGAAAAAGGGTCATAACAAGCAATGTAACATGAAGTACAGTTCTCATGCACGCTACCAACAAAGAAGGGTTCACACGAGGGCTTTGGGGGGGATCTGATGGCTTATGTTTTCTCTAAGACTTAAGACAGCAAAGTCTGTGTTCAACCAGTTAGCACAACTCTTCCAATGAAGCTTCGTGTAACTGGACTTTTCCACTTCGAAAGTCCTTCTGAATGTGCACTGTCCAGAGAGGTTTTGCAGTCTGCTTCCATAAACTGATATGCTGCTACCCCAAGCAACCCAATCCAGGGCTGAAGTTACCCAGCAAGGGTTGAGCTGAAAGCCTCCAGGGGTCCTATTTAAACGACTCTACATAAGCAGTTGCTTTTCCAGATGACCTCTCACAAAATAAGGAATTAGTTAAGCATACACTCAGAATTATAATCCAACAGTTTAGCAGCTTAATCTACACTTCCCCACTGATAAATGGCTGCCCAGCAAATTGGTTTTTACTTCCAGTTCATTCACAGTATAAAGGAGTACCTTGAAATTGCTTCCAGCATTCACATCAAGCGATGCAGGACAGTGATGAATGCAGTATAAATAGAGCTCAAGAACACAGGGTACTTAATCTTTATAACATGCGACTTCAGTTCAGTTAGACTGGATTCTCTATCACCTAACACCTAAAGAACTGCAGGAAGATGCTACGGACCTGCACTTTTATCTTATTTGTGTCCTTCTTAAGCCAAAGTTGATAGCAGACCAGTTCTCTCATGCACCCTAATGAGCATACAGCCTCATGCAGGAGTTTAGGAAGCAATCTATAAAGTCCAGTGTTACATCACATGGAAAAACTTCAGCAAAAAAGGATGTTGCTTAATGTACAGACATAAATAGCCAAAGCTTTGAAAGACCCAGAAGTAGAGAAAAGCTTAACACTGAGCAAGTTACTAGACAGTGAGAGATTAGGCAACTTATGACCTACTTTGTGCAACAAAAACGTAGCAAACCAGTTGTGAAACCCAGCGCTGATGCAACACGACAGATAATTCACAGCAGGAACTTCCAGCAAGGTCCACAACTTCACAGAAGTCCCATGAAAGCAGCTGTGGCAGGTTACAAGATACCACAGCATTGCATGAGCCAGGAAGAAAGCTGCAGTTTAGCAACCAGTCACTTCATTTCAGTGTATTCTAAGGGGACAGAGGTGCTTCTCAGCAGCTGTAGAAGCCCAGCTGACCACAGTGACAGGCTCAGGCACAGGAAGTGCTTAGGTCAGTCTTGATTGGTCTTTGCAATACATTTAGGGGTTTGGTTGATTTTTTTTTTTTTTTTCCTGTAAACGGCCACAGTCATGCTTTCCTCACGACCTATTTATCAAAAACTTCAATAAATACAACAATGATGTATCACCTAACAAGCACACCACAGATTTTCAGTGCCTATTTTGGTGCAGTTAGAGAAAGATAAGGAGGGCAAATTTGGCACTGCATTACCAGACCTTGCCAGCAGCCACCAAGAGATCTGAGGAGCAACTTGCAACACCAGCAGCCAAGAGCACTTACTGTTACACTACACCTGCAACTTGAAGCCTTGGTAGCAAAAATGAAGTCAGCACAAGGTGTGCTAGCCTGGGATGCTGAGGATAATTGACCAATTGAGTTTACTAAACCTTACCAGATCTGGAAGCCTGCCTTCCTGCCAAGAGGAAGCAAGCATGAGACGTGTTGGAGAGAATGGGAGTCCTCTGTGCACCAGGAGAGTCAGACTCACCTGAACTTGCTTACGGAGTTTGCTGCATTCGTCCGTCAAAACCTGCAGCTGGAGCCGGCTCTGCGCAGATTCCAGCTCTGCCTGCCGCCGCAACCTCTGCTCCTTTTCTAAAGAGCTGGGTGGGAGAGGGAAGAATAGCAAACCTCAGGGCTACATGAACAAATAGTTGAAGGGAGGGGGAAGAAACACTTCTACGCCTTAAAATTATCTGCATGTTGGGTCTGTGTTGACACTGCATCCTGCGTTCCAAAAGCTGTAGCACTCTGGTTACTTCAGCAGTTTACGTGCAGGAGATCTAGCTTGCCTAAGCACCTTTAAAATACACAGACCTAGCCTTGCACATTTATCAAGCACAGAGTTCTGTCATTTCCCTGCAGCTTCACAGCGTTATTTCTTGGTTGCATAAGAAACAGACAAAGCTCTGTATTGAATCATTGCAGGTATCCAGAATCGAAAGGGTGGCTCTTCCAAATAAAACCATAAGCTCGTACCTAACTCAAGGCTATGTGCAAACAATATTGATGTATCAGTGCCCACATTTGTCCTCTGCTCATGGCTATGTGCCACAAAGCAGCCACTGCCAGCAAGTGAGCGGGACTGACAGGCACTCATTGCTGTCTGCCTCCCAACCAGGACAGCAGGCAGGAGACAGACGTACGGCAAGTGGGAAGGGGGCAGCTGGAGGATCCTGAGACACATGCAGCAGTCAGTCACCTCAGCCTGAGGAATGGCAAGATTTAAGCACCCAAATGCCTTCTGAGGATTTGAAAACAGGTTCTCCCACGCTTTTTTTTGCCATATCTATCCAGCAAATGCAACTGTGACCCTCCTGAAGGTACAGTTCAAACACCATCAGGCAGCAGCGATCTGCACAGAACAGGTATCTTCCCCTTGTGACAGTCATTCCTCGAACATCTCTGCTTAGTAATTACTAGGATGGGGAGATTTCTGTTGAAAAAGTGTGGAAAGACCAGCATTATGCTCAGGAACATGTTACAGTAGACCCAATTAAATTCTATTCGCTACAAGATTCAAGGGAACTCAGAAGTCTGCAGCCCTGCAATTTCAGAATAGCATCTGTGACAGCATCTTAGCAAAAAGAAACTCGGGCCCCTTTTTCCACTATTCCTTTTTTCAGAGGAAAAAAAGTCTACATTTAAGTTGGAAGGAGGAGTAGAGTCATAGTAATGCTTGCTGACCTTTGTAACTAAAGCTACACGAAGAATTTGACAAAGCAAGATGGAAAGTGACTCATAGGAGAGATTACTCTGTTTAATGCATGCAGAAAAGATGACAGAAAAGGTCAGTTATTCACCCTCCTTGCATTTCTAATTATGTCTCGCTTTTCTCATCTAATGATGAATTAGCAGCATGCAGCTTTTTGGCAACAACACCACACATTCTCCTGCAATGACATTTCAGGATCCAGCACAAGATACCTTTTGCAAATCGAGTGCCACAAAGTGCAAACTCCATCTCCCTGCTCCCAAAGAAACTTCTCCTTACAAGTAAGGCACACACAACGCAGCAAGATCTACGACAGCCATACTCGTGATAACCCCCAAGGGAATGCACAAACTGTATTAGATAATACAGGAAATTAAAGCACAAAGTAAAAGCCAGGCTGCTGCTGCTTCCCCTGACGTGCTACCAGAGAGGCTGCTGGGGTGACTCCATACCTCTTCATGCGTTCCTGCTCGCTGGTATCCAGAGCTTTCAGAGTCCGAGCATACAGGACCACGATGTCAGAACGTTTTGCTTTCTTATTGCACTGAAAGAAAAGATAACATCAATTCACATACAGGAATGCCACTAACCAGGCTGTGCATCCCTACAAACTGCTAGGCACTATTTGGAAAAATCCTTAGGAGTTCTGAAGGAGGCATTTTCTACTTAGTGTCACAGTATGTTTGCAAGACAGCCCTTCCTACAGGCACTGCAGCTCTGACAGAGGGTGGACTGCAGTAGCAGATCAGACCCTGCACTACTGAAGGTGCAGCAGAATCCATCTGCCCGTTTCCCACTAAATTTATTTTGCTAAAGCACCAGAAATTCAGCATGGTCAGAAAATCCATAGAAAAGAGGGGAGATGACCCAAAGCAGCATAACAACCAAACCTTTGAAAGTATCAAGACTGGCTACTTCAGCAGCAGAACCCGGACACCCGAGCCTACTTCCAGCTATGATTTACACTTCATATTCCTTTGATCAAACCCTGCAGGCCCAAATCAACATGAACATTCCTGTAACAGTATCAAACA
Source organism: Odontophorus gujanensis (assembly GCA_013399175.1). Classification (NCBI taxonomy): domain Eukaryota; kingdom Metazoa; phylum Chordata; class Aves; order Galliformes; family Odontophoridae; genus Odontophorus; species Odontophorus gujanensis. The sequence goes on from VXAB01003888.1 coordinate 100,980, forward strand.
CTGACACTCCACTGATTTCAGTGATAGAAGCAGAGACAGATGCTTCCATTGCTCTGTGTACCTTGCCACGACCAGTTCATACTTCATGGTACAACTCCTCCCTGAGCTGGAACCTCTAAGAAATTACAGGTATCTGCAATCTTCCTGTTCTGCAAACATCCTTAGGTGATCAGAAAAGAGGCAGTGAGCACTGAGATAAGTAAACTCAACGGATAGCTAAATTGCTATGTGCACCTAAACTGCAGACTTCTCTATTATTTAGCAGCATGAAGAAACCAAGGGCGACAGTTTCAGACCAGACAACTCCCCCAACACCTCAGAAAACTGCTCTGCAGAGCAGTGAGTGGCTAAGGCAGCCTTCCTGGCAGCCAACAGCTGTCACCAACAGGATCTGGAATGCTGCAATTTCACAGTAACTGCACTTGAGCCACTTAGTATACAGAGCGGCACGCACAGCAACTTGGTGCTATTCATTTAGAGAATACTCAGCTGCAAAGGACTGCGAATGAAAATGAAGGAAGATGATGTAGCTGCAAGGTTGTCTCCAGAGCAGAGACTTCTCACAGGGCATTTTCAGCAATCACATTAAAAGAACAAAAAAACCCCCCAAAAAATTAAATTAGAAAAAGTACCCCTTACAAAATCGTGAGGGTTCAAGAAGAAAGCAAAGCACCAAAGAGCAAAGAAGGTCTCTGAGAGTTCTGCCTGAGCACAGAACAGGCAAAGCTTATGCACAGTTGTCAGAGATGAGCAACGTTAGGTCTGGGCCTCTGCTGTGGGTCTTTAGGCTTAATCACAGCACACATCAACAGGAAGCTTCTTATGCAAGGAGGGAATCCTGCACAGAGTCAAGCAAGACCATGGAAGCTCTCAAAATGACACAGCCAAAGAAATGCTAAGCTTCCAGCCACTGCCTAGGAAAGCAAGAGAACAGAACTCCATCTACACAGTACTCATTGACCTATTTTTGTCAACGTTCATTTCTGGAAAAAAAAAAAATCAATTAGAAAAGCAAAGACCTAACCAAAATCAGATCAGTATTACCCATGGAAGCAAAAGCAGAAAGAAGCACCCTGAGAAGCAGATCTACCACTTGCAACTGCACATTAAAGGATGCAGCCTGTTTCTCAGTTCACTCTGAAACCCACCTATCTTTAGGCTGCAAAACCAGATGCAGTCCAAAAATAGAAGTTAAACCTACTGAAAATGGTTCTCAAACAGATTTCTAGTCCAATAGTGCATTCTTCACACTTAATTGCTTCTAGGAATCTGCCTGGTGTTCCCACACTCCAGGAACAGCACAGTGCTCTGAAACCAATTACAGGTTGAGTTCAAACTAGCAAGCTTCTGAGTCTGCTAGTCACAAACACTCTACTTCAGTGGAGAAAATCCATGTCAGAATCTTTCCCTTGAAGCACTGCTAGCTGTGTCTGGGCCAGATGCATCAAAATAATTGTGATTTTTGTTATTTCTGACAGCAGGCATGAGTGGTTTCTCTGTAGAGCAAGTAGCTGTAACCGTTATGGCAACCATGCCTGCAGCACGAGTCACCCAACAGCAAGTTCTCCCCACCACAGGTGAACTCCCTCTTTACCTGGGGGCACTTCCCTGCCTGTCCCTTGAGCCACCTGTCAATGCAAGTGTAACCAAAGAGGTGTCCACACCGCAGGGCTGACAGACGGTGGTCCCCAGCATTGGTCCATGGCTCAAAACAGATGGCACAGGTGTCCCCCTCCTCCTCCTCCTCCGGTGGTGCAGAAGGAATTGGTGGCTCCTGTTTCTTCGGTGGAGTTCTCTGAGATTTAAAAAAAAAATAAACTTTCTGTAGGCAAACGCAGCTTTTACAATATGCAGTCTGTCTCCAAAGGCATTTAGGTCACCTCACCTGTTTTTGCTGGGCTTCAAATTCCTCATCTTCACGACTTTCATGTTCCACAGGAACTTGAGGCAGAGTTTGAGGCAGCTCTGCTTCATCCTGACTGGCAACTAAGGAAAACATTGCTTAAATAAACTGATACCTATAGGAGAAGAGGGGTCTGCTTGACTTGATCCAGCATCAATACAAGCAGTGTGACAATGGCACAGGTTACACACAGAGCTTCAGACCAGCAACCTGGGCACTGGTCAGGCAGCTGATGTTTAAGCTCTTCTGTTCAACAATTGTAGTGCTGAAGAACTTTCTGTCATCGTTTACAGAAAGATGCAGAATCCCAGCACATTTGGTAGCAAAGGAGAGATTTAGAAGACAGTCATTGTTATCAAGGCTTTTCTAACTTGCTAGGAACAGATACAGCTTAGGCTGAAGTAAGGATACAGACCTGCATTGTTGGTATCTGTCTTTCTCTGAGTACAACACAGAGAAGTTACTTCACCAAGGGATCTCAGCATGAATATTTCATGTGCCAAGGAGGCATTCTACCATATGCTGTCTGTCCGCTCACCCTGACTTAAGCAGTTTTCCAGCTAGTGGTGATCTGAACTACCAGCTCTGCTGGGCCATATGTTTCTGTGGTGTGCCTGTTGGCCCTTCTGTTGAAGCATGGGCACACAGCAGAGCTATGTTTGGATTACCATTCATTGCATACTAAAAAGGAGCAGGAAGCACTATCTCCTTCAGCCTCCTGACAAAACAAAAGAGTTACTAGCCACAATTAGTATCTGAGGCAGATATTCTCAATGCAGTGGAGAGGTATCACCTAACGCTGCCTTGTGTTAATAATATTTTCAATCCCTAAAGCTCTGGGATGAACAGGAATCAGCAGCTTACATAAGCAAGAAAAGACAAGGGGATTCCAGAAAACCCAACACAGAGCATATGTTCACACAATATTAGGCAGCACTTAACAGCTTGAGCGCCTGTCACGTGTAAGATCAGCTAAAAGCAAGTGGAATTAATCTGCTCAAAGAGGCCTCTTAGATGCACCTCAAAAAAACCCACCAAGATAGGCTGGCAAATGAAAAAGAAAACAAAAACAGGCTGAAGCATCAGGATGTTCCAGAGAGACTGGAGTCTCTAAGAAACAGACAAATGAGAAATATATACCTTTCTCATATTTGTTAATCACCAATAACCTCGACTACCAAATTCACTCTTACATAAAACATGTATGTTCACCACAAACCAAGTCACTGAAGTGCATGAGAGCCTGTGAACCCAAGTCTGAATCAAGGACAAAAAAGTTGAGGAAAGAAAAAGACCAAGCTGTTGACTTCTACCTCCTAAGTTAAGTGTCACAATGAGTTACAGGAATGAAAAATCACTTTTTTTTTTTTCCTACTTTGGTTTATAGTAAAATATCCTGAATCTGACCCTTCTCTGAAAAGTGAAAGCACTGCTGGGCTCCAAACAGAGATGTGACCTGACATCTTCAATAATACTCCTCAACAGCAGGTAACAGAGGAAATGTTCTAAGCAATAACCTCAACATTTCAAGTCATTTTGAACACTTCCAGGATTATTCCTAAGCAGCAGCCTGCAAATAGCAAAAAGATTCTATTTAAGATGACAGTGACAATCGCTCATGGCTGTCAATGCCCTCAGGAGCTGCTTGCCAGAAAGCCTTGTGGCAGCAACCTGCCCCCATCAGCTGTGGGCATAATGATCTCTTCACACGGGCTGCTGTGAAGCTCGAGAGCATTTCCCTGCTGAGTTTTGAAACAGCACAATAAGTTTCTGACATTAGAAATCCACGCAGCACAAATAAAGCACAAACCTGAGCTAGCTGCTGCAGGTGTCTGCTGGGCTGCTGGAGGCAGCGGCGCCGCAGTCTCCACCTCTTCCTCCTCCTCAGAAGTGCTGCTGCCAGAGTCACTTGACTGCAATTCTACCATCTGTGACCTGTGTTCCTGGCTGCTCCTCACGGTATGTGAGGACTCCGGATGTGAAGCTGGGACTGCAGCAGGCTCTTGGGTCCTGCTGATCTGAAAGTAACTGTCCAACGCTGCCCTGCATCCACAGAAGGAAGAAATAGAGGTCGCAGTTATTTCAGGTAGACTTGTTTGTGTGCTGCCCCAGCTTGCTCACACAAAATCTCACAGGCTCTAGTGGCAGGTAGGAAAATAACAAATTTATTAAGATAGACCTGTGCTGGTAAAGAGGCAATGCCACACAATTCCCTACTTCGTGGGCAGCCAGCAATGTCTCACAGCAGCCCTTCAACTTGCCAGCTCCAGAAAACACCATTCATTACTACACATGACTGCATTTTAGTGAAAGGTGTTGGTGGGGTTGGAGAGAAAAAAAAGCAAAGATTTGAACACTACTCACTAAAGCCTATGGAACTCCTACACTAACTACAATTGCAACACGGACCTGCTTCCCTCCCCACCAGGGAAAATTAGATATCAGATATCTAATTTAGATACAGGAGGCCTGCATCAAAGCCTCATTCCTCTGACTGCACAGCGCCTAGTCTGTCCACCTTCCCCCTTCCCTGTCTGCAGGAACTTCATCCCTGGAAAGTAACATCCTCCCTCGTCCCACATCAACCCAGCTATCATCTCAATTATCCTTCACATTCAAAGCAACTTTTGCTAGGTTGCTTCTAGCCCCAGGAACTACAGTGACCTTCACAAGCAATCCACGGGCAAACAGTACAGCAACGTTTAATCATCGAGGAGGAGAGGAGATCTTGGTCTGCCTGAATTTCAAGGCCGCACTCCAGTTAATTATAACTTCACCCTTGGCATTTGCAAAAGCTACAAAGATGAGACAGAAACTAAACAAACCAGAAATAGGGATTTCTTTCTAGCTGGGGAGCACACCCACTCATCACCTTTTAAACTCATCACTAACAGCCCTACACACAGGATTTTAACTTTCTTTGCTTGAAAATGACAAAAAAAAAATCACAGAAAAAAATGACAGTTTGCATTTTTACAAAAGTTTCTGCAGTAACTATCACCTAATTAAGCAATCCTCAAATCAAAGGTGAAATGCAGAAGAGAGCACAAGCTCCACTGAGCTAAGTGCTGGCCGGGACTGCTGAGAGTCAGCTTTGCTGCAGGAAGCACCAGCAGGAATCTGGCAGAGCAGAGGAACGGTAGGAGCAGCTCTGCTCATTGGAAAGTGCTGAAGTGCTCAAGTCAACAACAATATTGCCAACAAAAGAACTGAGGAGGGGGTTCACTTACAAAAAGCAAAGACATCACCGGATGAAATCAGAGAGCCATTAACGACCTTAAAACATCTGTGACGTGCTCAGAATTTGGCCTCAGACTCACACCTGGACCCAGCTGGGCTCTACAAGCCAGGAAGCAAGGCAGTTTTAAAGCAGTGTCAGAGCTGCTAAGGGCACAACTCAGCGCCAGCTTCACTACTGCTTTACCTGGCACTGACTGTCCTCTGGGAACCACCGACCCTCGGCTGCCTGCGAGCTCTTCGTACCCGCGGGCGCTGTGTGACCTGCGGCCCAGGCAGCAGCTGGTGCTGATCGGACGCCCCCTGCAGCCTCAGCAGTCCGATGAGAGCTGAGGAAGGATTCGCCTGCTGGTCAGGATCAGCAGCTGCTTCCCCCGTGGCATCAACAGTCGATGTGGTAACAGCCTCATCGTCAGAAAGAACGATAGTGCCGGCTCCTCCGCTGCTGAGCACTGGAGCCTGGGAGGACAGCGCTGCGAGAGCAGCGGGCTCTGCAGGAAGCGTCCCCTGGTTCCCTAGGGAGTAATTCACCACTGGTTGGAGATCAACTTCCATCTCTTCCTGAGCCATTTCTGTCAAAATTAGAAGAAAACTATAAGCATCTGCAAGCCTGCGCCCTACTTGCACCCCGATGGCAGCAAGATCTGGCTGCAGCAGGCAGCGACTACAAAAGCCTTCAGAATTCAGACTGAAGGGACGAGTTGTCCTTTTGCCTTTGACATGCAGCAGAGACAGACTGTCTCAAGTAGATGCATGTATGTGAGCTGGCATAGCCAGCAGCACCTTCCTGAGTGCTTCATCTGAAGCCTTTAGCTCAGCAGCAGCTAGCACCAAAGGCACAGTGCAGAACTCTGTTAAGTAAACCTTCAGATGAGCGCAGAAAGTTCAGGATTTCTCATACTATTACTTGACAGTAAATGCATTAGGATCCTGGAGAAAAGAGTTTGGAGATATCTGAGAGATTCTCCATGTAAAAACCACTGCAGAAACACTAACACAGCCAGAAACAAGCTCTGTAGAGCATCCAAACCTTTGCAGGCAGACAGCCTTACAACGTAAAAAACTCCGAGATTATTTCATGAAGTATTTGTATATTTCATAAACAAATGAAAGTACTCAAAAGAAAAAATCTTTTTGAGGGGAGGATATATTAAACCCTGCAACCCGATAATGGTCATCTACCTCCCACGTGTTTTGGCAACCACAAATCTGAAAGGCCTTGGAGATACAGAGCTTTATCATTACTTAAGAGCCCAAAGCACACACACAACTTTTCAAGGTAAGTACTGTGCAAGCAGAGAAAAGAGTGCTTTCAGTACAGTGAACAACTAGAAAAAAATATGCAAGAACTACAAGAGGTGGATATACTAACAGATTTTGATAAATCTTTTAATAAACTCTTAGTAATCATTTTATAATACTACCTTAATTACTATTTCATAGAACTGCTACAGCTGAAACAGACCTCTCAGATCCCAGCCCACCCCCACCGTGCCCACATCCCTCAGTGCCACACCCCCACGGCTCTGGGACACCCCCAGGGACAGTGACTCCCCCACTCCCTGGGCAGCCGTGTCAGTGCCTCACTGCTCCTCGGGAGAAGAGCTGTTTCCTAACAACCAATATCTCAGCCTAAATTAGGCCAGAAAGGAGACCAAGCCCCACATCCCACCTGACACATCACAGCCACAATTACAGCAGCCCTGCTTCCCTAGCACCAAACTCAGATTCACGTTAAGTCTGCCACGTGCAAACCCTTCTTCTCCTCACCACGGAAGCACTAAACCACCACACAGAGCTAGCCAACCCTCAGGACTCCTTCGGAAAGCTGTTAACGTTGGGATTTCCACCGCGAAACTTCAGCGCCTTCCCAGAAGGGCAGAGGTCAGTGCCTCCCCGTGGGAACCACCCGCTCGGCGCCGTCAGCCCGTGCCTACGGGTGGAAGGCGGCTCTGGCGGAGCTCCTCAGGCCCAGCTCGGCGGGATCGGGGCAGAACGGCGGCTGGAGCAGCAGCGGCTTCTCCTGGCGGACGGACCCCATCCGCGCGCTGCACTGTCGGACCCGGGGACCGACAAAACGCAAACAGCCCCTCGGCACCGCGCCACTGCGAGCGCCGCTCGGGGCGTTCACCCCACGGGGATCCGCGCCCCGCGGAGGAGGGCCCTCCCGCGACAGCCCCAGGCCCAACCCCGGGGCACCGTCCCGCAGGCAGCTCTGCCGAGGTCAACCGAACCACGGGAAGGAAAGAGAGGAGAGTGACCCGACCCGACCCGACCCGACCCGACCTGACCCGACCCGGTCCGCTCCGA
>VXAB01003888.1:108684-120883 GCA_013399175.1 Odontophorus gujanensis
AGGCTTTTCATTGGCCGAGCGCTCTGTCAGTCTGCCTCGGGGACGGGACGGTGGAGGAGGAGAGGAGAGAGAGAAGAGAGGCGTGCTCTGATTGGTCGCGCGACGCAGAGCTGCTCGCCTGATTGGGCGGCCAGCTCCTCGAGGGGCGGAAAGGGCGGGGAGAGGGACCGGAAGTGCGTTTTGATTGGGGGAGGCGAAGGCGGGCAGTAAATTGGCGGGAGCGGGGTTGGGATGGCGGCCGTGCAGGGGCGTTGCCATGGCAGCGCGGCCCGTGGGGCCTCCGAGATCGCGAACGGGCGCCACGCAGAGGTATCCCAGTCTCATTCAAACAAATAGACGCGTAGTGACGCCTCGCCGCTCGCAGTCACGGCGGCGCAGGGCGGGAGGCGGGGAGGCAGGTGAGTGCGGCCGGCTCGGGCCCTCCGCAGCTCCTCCTTTTCTCTAGGTCAGCCAGCAGGTCCACGATCTCTGCAGAACACAAGGACGGTGTGAGCCACAGCGGAGCGCTCCTGGTGCATGGGATCAACCTCCTACCCGAGCGAGTGTACGCTGACCCCAGGGACGAGGAGCTTCCCCACAGCAGAGCGTTGACCCGAGTTTGCAATGAACTGCTCTTATGCCGTGCCAAATGGGCTGCGTGGGGTGTGGATAAATGCTGTGTGAGAGCACGAGGAGAGCGCCAGCGCATTGGCCACGGGAGGAAGCCTGCTCTTAGGAGCGTCAGCAGGACGTGGGCTGACCCGAGGAGGCAAAACTGGGCAGAATCCGATGGAAAACAGGGGCAGGTTCACCACTGAGGTGGCTGATGGGACACGTGTGGGGCATGTGTCCAGGACACTCACGCTCAGCAGACGGGCGCTGGAATGGGTCGAAGGCCCGACATTGGTTGATGACTTTCTCCAGCTCTTCAGGACAATCCTCCCCGACCGGGTCCTGGTACTGGTGGTCGCAGATTTTGTCCCTGATCTCCTGGAGAGAGCAGCCTATGTGAAACAGGGACATCAGGAGGCGTGGAGGCCCAGCAAAGCCATCTTGCAGCCTCCTCAGTGGAGAAGCTGGCATTGGTGCCACCCAAACTGTGTTTGCAGTGAACTCCCCCCCCATGTTTGCCATGACACTGCTGGGCCCTATCGAAACAGGATGTCATAACACTTCAGTGCACAGAAAGAACAAATAGAGGCAACATTTCTTGCATTCTTGTGGTTTAAGCAGGTGCAGAAGCAGTGGAGGAGTCATGCAGGTCCAAGTCCAAATCAAGGGACCCACGTGCTATGGGATGTTCCTGCAGCTGAGGTTTTACACAGGGCATCCCACAACTTCTGCCTCACCTTCAAATGGGATTTTGGAGGTTGCGATCTCCCACAGCACGATCCCAAAGCTGGGAGAAAACAAACCAGAGTTTCTCAGCATTGATCCCACCACATCATCCTCCTTTTTCTGATGGGGAGGGCTGGGCAGCCTGCTTGGGCCCTCCACAGCTCCCCTGGCTCCTCCTTTTCTCTAGGTCAGGAGGACTTGTGGGGCAGACATACCTGTATATCTCACAGGACCTCTTGTAGGGGTAATAGATGTCCAGCAGGTTCTCAGGAGCGATGTAAGCCAACATACAGACTTGCTTCAAGTTCTTCTTATTGACTTTCCTCTTGATGGAAGACTCCGTTTCACACAGTTCAAACCCTGACAGCTGTATGCAAAAATGAGATTGAGAAAGGGAGAGGTGTTAGAAATATAAGGCTGGTCACCAGTTCTCAGCTCGCTTTTGTGGCCCCGCGTCCTCTCCTTTTTCCAACACACACGGCTAGCAGCTAAATGCAACCTTACCACCCCCCCGCTCCTACATCCAGAGCTACTCCAGGTCCTCACCTTCACACAGTAATCCCCAGCCACCAGGAACTTGCTACTGCAGATGCAGCCGTGCAGTCGGGACTTCTCCTCCGTCTGGTGCAACCTGCAGCCAGGCACAAACAGAGCAACGCGTGCTGCGTTGGCCCCAGCTCCGCCCTGGGGCTGCAGCAGTGTGCAGGTGGAGGCAGCCTGCCCCCTGACCTTGGAGCTCACCTGTAAAGGCCCCTGGCAGCCCCCAGGGCCATGCGAATGCGGACTTCCCAGGAGAGATGCTGTTGCTTGGTCAGCACCTGGCGCAGCGTCCCGTGCTTGCAGTACTCCATGACGATGGAGAAGCAGGGGATCCCATCTGATGCAGAAAGATGCACGCTGAGGGTGCAGCTGGCCCAGGACAGCCACAGCCCAGCTCACATCAGGAGGGCTCCCAGGCTCTGCACCGACTGTGGCAGGCTGGTGCTGGCTCTGCAGGGTAGTACTGTGCGTCTCTGATTTGTTGGGATCTGATGTAAAGTTTTACAGCAGGGACATGCCTCATTTTTGCAGAAGCCTGAGCAGAGATGTGGGAGGCAGCCCCCCAAGTGTGCCCTCTTGTGTCACCTCGAGCCATCTGCCAGCAGCTAGCACTGGGGATAGGCAAGGAAGCAAGAGGGAGCCATAAATGCCACACCCCGTACCTTTCTCCTCAATGCAGATCCCATACATGCGCAGAATGTTTGGAGACTCAAACTTCTTCAGGGTCTGAATCTCTTTCTCAAAGATGTCTCTCACCTTCCTGCAGAAAGGGACAGCACAGTGAGGGCACAGAACCACAGTTTGAGTTGGAAGGGACCTTAAGGGCCATCTGCTCCCACCCCCTGCAGTGAGCATGGACACCCACAGCTCCATCAGTGCTCAGAGCCCCATTCCCTGACCTTGGCTGTCTGCAGGGCCGGGGCAGCACCACCTCCCTGGGCAGCCTGTGCCACTGCCTCACTGCCCTCAGTGTAATGATCTTCTCCCTCATCTCTGACCTAAATCTGCCCTCTTTTAGTTTGAACCATTTCCCCTTGTCCACACCAGCCCCTAGTACAGAGTCAGTTCCCTTCTTTCTTCCAGCCCCTTTAGATACTGAAAGGTCCCCAAGGCAAGATACATCGTGCCATTCTCCCAACCCCTCTGGCCAGCCCAGGACAGCTCACGTGGTGTCGGTGGTCAGTGGCCTCTTGAAGGTTTTGATGGCGACCGGGTACTTGAGATATTCTCCCTCGTAGAGGTCGTAGCGCTCGGTGTCCTGCAGGTGCCTGTGGAAGGTGAGCTGGCCCCGCTCGATCTCGGTGATGGCTTCCCTTTTACCAACGTTGACCTTCTTCAAGCCTGCTCATGCCGTGCCGGGAGGAACGGGGCACAGATTAGGCAGGGCTGGGGGAAAGCCAATGACTCACTGGCTTAGCAAAGCATTTTATGAGAGCTCTAAAAGGGGAGGGGACACGGAGCGCAGGGACAGATCTTTTTGTGCCACCAACTTACTGTCCATCACACGCACGATTTTGTTCAGCTCGCCTTGCATCCAGTCTACCTTGCTCTCCATACAGTGGCTGCCCATGTGGATCTCCCAGGCCTCATCTTCGGGCACTTTGGTACCTGGGGTGAGATGGACAGGCGTGGAGATGGGTTAGGTGAGCACGCAGCACTGGCGCTCGTAGTTTTTCTGGTCCCTTTGTCTTTCCCCAGGCGTTGCCATCAGTCCAAAGCTGGGCTATGGAGGGCTGCCAGCACCCAGCCAACCTCCAGTGCTGGGGAGGGGGTGCTAAACGCGCACTTACTCGCGATCACCTGGTCCAGGAAAGCCTTGTCATCCCTCACATCCTCAGCATCTTGCCTGCGACAGATCTTTGCCTGGAAAGCCTCCAGCAACACCTGCTTCTGCTCTGCCTGCAGCAGCAGGGAGAGCCCTTGAGCGATGTCCTCCAGGCTCCTGTTCACCCAAACAAACTCCTCTCCGCTGCTGCGGGCACTCAGGAACTTCTGGATCCAGCTGGTCTGGCTGTATTTTGTCACCAGCTTCTGGGCCTCCCCCAGCACCTGGAGCAGCTTGCTCAGCATGTGCTGTTCGTGGTGGGAGATCTGCCACGATGGCTGGGCCTGCAGGATGCGCACGGGCTCCAGCAGGATATGGATGCGCTCCACCAGGCGCTGGCACTGCTGCTTGCAGCACTTGACGTGCTCAAACTGGCTGTGGATGGCGTGGGCGATGGAGAAGACCTTCTCCACGATGTCCATGCTTGCAGCAGAGGGGTTGGCTGATGGGGACGTGTGGCGTCTGCTGGAGATGACCCTCGGGCAGTGCTCGCAGGTACAGCACAGCTCTTCCACACCTTAGCTGTTAAGGAGCAGCCTTAAGGTGGCACTCAGCACCCCAGAGCTCCCACAGCCCCCGCCTCTCCCGTGCTTGGAGCAGACACGTGCAAACAGACATTGGTAGCATCACATGAACAATCAGAGTATCCCAAGATGGGAGGGCTGCCGGGTCCAACTCGGGGCACTGTGGCTTGTTTCGTGTGAGTTAGAGCAGCAGCCGTGCCCAGCCAGCACGCACCCCAAGCAGGACCCAGCTCATAAAAGCTTTCCTATGTTCAGGCAGCCTCAGCCTCCTCGCGCCATCCCCTCTCCCCCCAGGGAACCTTTGCTAGCTAAAATCTAACAGCTCAGCTTACCTGGCCCCACTCTGCTCGCTTCCTCCTCCGCTGCCTCTGCAGACTGGAGAGGAACCGGGCTCGTGGGGTTTATAGGGTGCTTTCCTGGCAGCGGAAGCAGCGTTGTGCAACACGGGATGGCCGTCACAGGAAAGCTGCTGCAGATGGGGGACGGTGCTGAGCACACAGTGCCCCTCCATCCCCTCCGTGCAGGTTTGGGGTGCTGGAAGGAGGAACCTCCCATGGGAAGCGCTTTGGAGAAGCGGGATGGGGACGCGTCTGCTGTTCCAACCCCTTTTGCCACGCAGCTTTCCCAGGGCACTACTCGGTGCCAGCTCCAGAGCACCCCAGCCCTGCAGGAGGGATGCGGGGCAGGGAGCAGCCCCCAGCCCCAGTCAGCTCCAGCCTGAGCACCCAGCCCTCCCCACCGTCAGAGGAAGCGGGTTGCAGGTGAGGAAAGCAACGCTTGACCCCTGCCCGGAGGGCAGGAAACTTTGCAGGCCGATTTTCGGAAGCGCAGGGCTGCACATGACACCCATTGCCCAACTTCAGGGAAGCGGCCCCGGGGCCTTTCCACTGACAGAGGGCTTGGCGTCACACAGCTCAGGGACACTGAGCGTCTGCAGCTCTGCGGGACCTCTGCCTTCCTCAGCAGCACGGCAGGGAGAGGGGGGAAGGGGACAGCAACAGACAGCGACCTCCAGAGCCCCCCCAGGGCCCACGGGGATAGGTTTTATTTTTCAAAATATACAGTTTATTTACAATTGTCACATCTACACTCGTACATAAGGGCTTCATTCCAAACCTTTAAATATCTGCGGGAAACGTGAGGAGAAAAAATAATAATCACAGGATCAGCCAAAAAAAAACCAAACAAAACACAAACAAACCCCAAAAAAGGCATCGTTTAGCAATTCAGTTCATTGGAGTTGAAGTTTCAAGTAGCTGAGGACTACAACCAACATGGAGTCGGTGAATGAGCCGGGGAGATGAGGGGTGCTGGTTAGAGAAAGGCTGAGCCCGGCACTGCGGAGCAAGGAAACCCCACTGCACGAGCAGGAAGGCTCCTGCTTTCCCTTGCTTAGTTTTTCTCCCCCGCAGCTAACCCAGGAGATAGGAGCCCCCGGGAAGGAGTTGGGTGCAGTGCATAGGGTGGCTCAGGGGGCGAGGGGTGCACGGTGTGGGGGGGGCTCGAGGAGCCCAGCACTTCATCCTTTGGGCACAGAGGTGCCCACACATCAGTGCATGCAGTGGGAAGAGCCCCAATGGCCTCCTCCCCGCTGGCAGCACCGAGGGGATGGAGCAGCCCCATGGGCAACGGAGGAGGAGAGGAGGGACAGTGCAGACCCTCAGCAGCACGGTGCTCCCCCCACACGGCCCCGACAGTGCTGAGCACAGGCAGCTGAGCACCGGGGCCATCAGTCCTCTTTCTCAAAGGTCTCTTCGGGGATGAGCGTCCGGAAGGGGTGATCCCAGAAGCGGGTGCTGATGCCAAAGCCTACAGTGGAGGTGAGAGAGCACTCAGCACCGCTGCAATGCTATGGCAGTGCTAAGCAGACCCTGTGCTGCTGCCACAGGGATGGAGGGGGCAGGGGAGGGGCACCCCGAGTTCTGCAGGACCACACTGCGTGGCTGGGACAGGACAGAAGCGTCACCCAGCTCGGTGACAACACTGGAGCGGGGCGGTCCTTTCAGAGGACTGTTGGTGTTTCAGGGAGGAAGACTTGTCACCCAGCCCTGGGGAGACAAGTGAGGGCGAGGAGGAAGAGCAGAGGGAACAAGAGGAGCTGGCTGGGATTATAGCTTATCTGGATGTGGTGCTTTCTCCTAGGAAACCGGGCAAAGGGCAGGTTGAGCAAGGGGAAGGCGTGGGGCAGAGCAAGGGAAGCCCAGGGCCTCACCCTGCACCCGCCAGCACTGCCACGAGGAGGGGCTGGGCACGGCGTCCCATTGTCTGATGGCACAATGGGCACGTAGCAGGGCTCCCAGAGTGGCACTTCGTCTGCCACTACCACCCCCTGCACCACACTGAGCCAAACGGAGCGCTCCCTCCCCCCGTGCCCATTCCCATACCTGATTTTTGGTGCTCAAAGTGGTGCTTGACGTGGTACGCCTTCAGCCCGTACAGGTAGGTGCCTTCCTTCGGCGAGCCGTAGTGCAGGTAGTAGTGCATCATGTCGTACACCACGTAGCCACACAGCCCCCCGACGAAGACGGACAGCCCCAGCACCTCGGGCAGCAGCAGCCGCAGCACGCCGTAGAAGAAGGCGATCACCAGCGAGGCCGGCACCGGGGGGAAGACCAGGCGGGAGCTGTCAAAGGGGGACTGGAAGCAGAGGGAGACAGTGGGGTGGCAGTTCCTCGCTCACCCCAAGAGCTGGAAGCATCCATCCCACGGGGCAGCACTGTCCCCGTGCCTGCACCTTTGGGAAAAGCCGATATGGCAAAGCGTGTCCCCAGGAACCCCCCACCCTGAGGTGCACCCCGAGTGAGGCGGCAGCTCCGGCTCACAGCCCCGACTCGAACGGGACGGACGTATGGACGAGTCCCCCACTGAAGCTAGAGGGAGCCTGCTGCTTTCCAAGCCTTGCAAGCTAGGCTCTGGTTTAACTCCAGCTGCTCCGAGCTCATCCTGCAGCATTAGCAAAGGGCAAGGATACCCCAAGTGGAGCAAAAGCATCGCCGCTCACCTTGTGGTGCTGCCCGTGCAGCAAGAAATGCAGGGTGATGAGATAGTAGTTACTAGCAGGTGGCTTCATGTGGAAGACAAAGCGATGGATGAGGTACTCAAGCAGGGACCACAGGAACATCCCCAGGAGGAAGATGAAGGGGAAGTAGTATTTGTGCACGGGGATGGAGTACTCTACACAATGAGACATGCAGCGGTCAGCGAGGCGGGTGGGGCCCACGTGCTGCTATCCATCGCCACCCCAGTGTCAGCAGCCGGGTGAAGCTCGCCTCTGCCCCCACTTTGGTTTGATTCCCCTTCATTTGTGCTCTGTGGGGTGGCAGCCGGATGCCAGCTGGAGCTGCCTTCCCCACCCAAACGAGCAGAGCGAGCCGGCAGACACAGGCAGCGCTTGTGACGGCGGAACAGAGTTGCTGCTGTGTTTTTGTTTGGCAGAGAATACAGCTGTCGGGCGCTTCCCCCGCAGAGCATTTTTGCACCACCTCCTCCTTTTGGTGCCGGCGAGCCCTGCATCCTCCCTGCAAAATTCACCCCGTGCTCACTAGCTAAATTCCCCCAAATCCAAGCACTGTGGCAACGAGAAGAACCCTCTCTAGGCATCAAGGTGCCCGGCGTGCTGAGCATCACCCTGCACAGCGAGCTGGGAAGCACACCTGGGAACTCCAACTAGGCAGGAAAAGAACGGGGAGGAACAAAAGGACGTGCGATGGGTTTATTCCAGCCAGAAGGACCGAGGCAGGGAACCCAGGACATCAAAACCCAATCTGATTTGTGGCAGCTGGCACAGGGTGGCACCCACAGCGGGGCCAACAACAAAGCTGTCACCGGCCGCCCGCTGCCTGCCCAGCACACTGCTGGCTTCAGGGGCGGCCGCCGGGCGAACAAACCACGCTCTGTGTGAGGCTGGTGGTGTGAGAGCTGCGTTTGTTCGCCAGCAGCGCCCGTCCCCAGCATCAGGGTGGTGGGAGGCAGCGTGGGGGGATGTGGGAGAGCAGCAGCGCTTCTTTTGGGGCCCTCTCCCTAGGAACAAAGCCACGTCCTCTCCCCCAAACAGACAGACGTGGGAGCGAGGCGAGCTCAGCCAGCACGGGTGGCTTCGTGCAGGGGACGTGCTGGGGGCTGCGGGGATGGGGACAGCCATGCTCATGCAGGCACGTGCCCAAGGCCGGGGATGGGTCGTACCTGTGGTGAAGGAGGAGAAGAGCCTGGTGTTGCCCTGCGCCAGGGCTGTGTAGCTGACCCAGCTTAGGTAGAGCACCACGGGAGTCCACACCAGGAACACCACGTACCTACAGGGAGAGGGGACGGGTCAGGGGGGCGGACCCACAAATCCCCTCGTCCACCCCAGGACACTCACCACGCCGTCTTGGAGAGGGCCTCCACAAAATCTGAGTGGAAGAGGCGGATGGGCCGGTCCACGGGCTGGTGCACCCACTCGTCGTACTTCTCCCCCAGGTAGCCCACCTGCCACAGCAAGGGCTTCCGCCAGTCCACCAGGTCCTGGGGGCACAGGGTGGTTCGTTAGGTCCCTCGGGGTCCCCCTATCCCACAGTAGCCACAATCTGGGGGCATTTGTGGAATCATTAAGGATGGAAAAGGCCTCAGGTCCCCAATCCCATCCCAGTCCACTGCACTCACTGCCCACATCCCTCCGTGCCAAATCCCCACAGCTCTGGGGCACCTCCAGGAACAGGGACTCCTCCCATCCCTGGGCAGCCCGTTCTGATGCTTATGGGGTCTGGATGGGGTCACCCAGGGGAGTAACAACCCCAGTGTGCATGGGAACGGATATAGATGCCCCACAGCAGGAGGATTTCAGAACAAAACATTGCTTTGGGACACATTCAAAAGATTCTCTTCTAAAGGCAATCAGTGCAAAATGTTTATATGAAGTGGTCAAACAAAGTCCCTTGGCAAGATAAAGGGTGCTGCTCCCCAGAGAGCGCTTGGCACGGCGGCCACGTGGTGCAGTGAGAGGTACCCAAAGGCACCTTGGGGTCAGGGACAAACCCTGGGACACAGAGCTCGCTCTGCCTGGCCAGGATACCCCTTACTGCTCAGCCAAAAGGAAAACAGAAAAAAAAACAAATCATAAACGAACAGAAATAAAAAAGCAAACGGTGCAAGGTGTGGCTTAGCAGCACGCCCTGCTCCAAAGAGCAAAGCTGCTGTCAAAGAAAGGCATCGCCGCTCACGTCGGAGCCGGGGCCATAAAGGCACCGCTGTGCCATCTGCGTGGGGCGAAGGGCAGAGCACGGCCTCACCGTGTCCACGTCCACTGGCTTGCAGCGGGGATCCAGCCGTGGGGCTGCTGTGTCTGACGGCTTCTCCGCTTTGGGGCAGCTCTGCAACGAGAAGGAACGATGGTTTGGGGGGTGCTGAGGAGCTGCGGGATCGTTACGGTTGGAAAAGACCGCCAAGATCATCTCGTCCAACTGCCTGGCTGCTGCGTGCTAACCACGTCCCTGTGTGCCATGTTTTGAATGTTGTGAATGCAGAGGATCCCCAGGCACGGCGTTACCCATTAACCAGCCATAGGTTGTCTCCAGACGTGTGGGATGGTCCCCACGCGGCTCCACGGGGACACGAGTGGCGGTGACACGGCCCCAGTGTCACCTCGGCGGGCAGCCAGGACTTTATGGGGCACTCGTGATGCTGACGTGGGGACGTCGGCCAAGCCCAGGTGGGACGAGGTGACGCAGCAGCCGGGCAGCACGACCTGCAGCGAATGGGAAGCCTCAAAAACCCCAAAGCTGACGGCCAACGCGGCCTCCAAATGGGGGACGTTGGGGTGGAGCCCCCCACGTCAGGGGGAGGGGAGGCGGGCGCGGGGCCGTGCTCGTGGGTGATGCTCCCGCTGCCTGTGACGCAGCGCAGGAGAACAGGTCCTGCTGGAGCCCTGATGTAAGGCAGGGAAAGTCGCGCCCACGGAGCACCACCGCCCTACACCGCGCCCCGGCCGCGGGCTGGGAAGCAGAGTGAGGCCGAGGTGCAGTTCCACTGCTGCGGCCACAGCGGTGTCAATGACCCCCATCATCCCATGGGGGCACGGGCGCCCCAAGCTCAGCCCACGGTGCTCCCATCACCACCCTGGCCGGGTCAGCGAGAAGCGGCCGCGAGGTGACTCGTTTCATAAAACGTGAAAATAAATACATTAAAAAAAAACAAAAACACATAAAAAGGCTCTTTTTGTTACGACACCTCCCAGCAGGTGAGCGCCTACGTACGGCGCTGAGCTCACACCGCGCTGACTCACGGCAGCGTCGCGGAGCTCTGATGAAAGCCCCATTGCTCAAACGGAGCGATAGGAGACGGATCCCCCCCATCCCGCGAGGCCGTCCGCCCGAGCTCATCGCTGCTCCTTGCTTTGACCTCCGCGCACGCACACAATGCGCCGCGCGTGGTTTCCAGGGGGGAAATGAGGAGCTGCCCACCTGCTGCTCAGCGCTGCCCCGGGCCCGCAATTAAGCCACGCTCTCGTTTAATAAACTCGCGTTCCTATGGGATGCTCTACGGTGCAGCACCTCCTCTAAATCCCCACTGGGGCCGCGTCCGCCCTAAACCTCAACCCGAGCATCACCAAGGGCAGGCACAGGGCAGCTCTCACCCCGGCGCCACAGTGACCCGGGACGCGTTTTCCCGTGCCAGGCAGCGCGCAGTCCCCTCGCCCCGGTGTTATCACACGGGTATTTGCCTTCGTGCAGTGGTACAGAACCCGTTCTGCCGGTGCCGGCGCTCGGCCCAACCCGTCGGGCTTGTTGCGGTGTCCCAACAAAGGCGCTGCCATCGCCGGGGTTTGCGGCTGGAAGAGCCGAACAAAGCTGCGTCTGTGCGGGGCCAGCGAGCAAACAGCGCCGGGATGCACCGCCGGTCACCGACCCCATGGCACCGCGCGCTCGGTCAGCGCACACCGCTACCGCTGCGGGGCTCTGCTCCTGCACCCCACAGCTCGGGTCTGCACACCCCGGCTGCAGCACCTGGGTCCCAACCCCGCTGTCTCCAGCCGCCCGCAGACCCCCCCCCCCCCCCCCGGAGCCTGGGTGTGCCCCGGACCTTTGCACCACACGCGCTGGGTGCTCCGCACGCACCCTGCCCCACGTCCCAACACTCCCCACACCAAAGCCCCGTATGGCCACAGTCCTGAGTGCCCTATGCACTCAGCCCCATAGATAGGGATATAGGGCGCCCCATAGACACTGCACAGTTCTGCTCCGTGCTGCTTGAGTGCAGGGTGCCCACAGACCCCACACGGCTCAGCTCAGCCCTGAACACCCCACAGTGTGTTCACAGTACATCCCGTACTGCCCAGTCCAACCCTACAGGCTCCATGCATCCCAACTCACTCCCAGCACGCTGTGTGGATCCCATACCTCCTCCGTGACCCTTGAGGCAAATCACAGATCCCGTGCTTCCTACATCGCCCAGCCCCTGTTAGTGCCAAACCTGACTCTGGGACACCTTACAGATCCCACCCCACTCCTAGGACACGCTACAGACCCCATACCTCCACCCCACCCGTGACACACCCTACTGACCCCAGACCTCCCGTGCACTCCCAGCACACCTTACTAGACCCCTATACTTCCCGCCCAACTTCCATGCTGCCCTACAGCCCCCGCAGTGCCCGGTCCCACTCCAGGGCACCCTACAGACTCTGCACACCCCGACGCACCATACAGACCCCAAACCTCCACGGTACTTCTGATACAACTGCAGACCCTACGGCGCCCAGACCAACACCGGGGCACTCCGTATGTCACAACTCACTCCCAGTACATCCTACAGACCCCAAACTCCCCACCCCACTTCCAGACCACCATACAGAACCCCCCAGAACCCAGCCCAGCTCCGAGCCCCCTACAGACCCCCCCCATCACCTCCCAGCTCCGGGCCACCGCACGCCCCCGCAGCAGCCCGCTACCTGCTCGTCCCGCAGCTCGCCCACGTAGTACTGCTCGAGCCAGCGGCGGGGGTTGGCCGGGTGGCGGGGGGG
>VXAB01003888.1:120897-189031 GCA_013399175.1 Odontophorus gujanensis
GTTGGCCGAGTGCCGGTGCGGGGGACCGTCCAACGCGGCGCTCACGTCGGTGCCCGCGCGGCTCCGCAGCAGCCGCTCTCCTCCGGGGTGCAGCCGCACGAAGGCGCTCAGGTCGTACAGGCGGCGGCGGCACCGCACCAGGCACTCGCCCCGCGCGCAGCGATCCCGCACCTCCGCGGCGCTGAAGGAGCGCGGAGCCGCCATGGCCCCCGCCCGGCCCCCGCCCCGCCGCGCTCTGCCGCCACCTGCGCGCCCGCGACGCTCATTATGCGGGGAGGCCACGCCCCTCCTGCGCGCCCATTGGGTGGTGGGAGGAAAGGAGGCGGGGGTTGCGGGGGAGGCCACGCCCACGCGGCAGGTGCGGGAATGCGGGCATGGGGGTGCGGGATGAGGAGGGAACGGAGGAGCGGGGGTAACGCGGCAGCCCCGAGGGAATGAAGCAAGTGCGGGGCGCGGCAGCGATGGTGGGATCCCTCGGGGCAGTGGAGGCTCGGGTATACCCGACGGAAGGGGACGGGACCCCGCGGGTACGGGCATCCCCGGGAGGTGCGGAGGGTGCAGGGTCCGGTTCCCCATCGTCCCCCCCCCCGGATCTCTGCAGATTCCTCACCGACCCAACGAGCCGGGTGGGCCCCACAGCTGGGAGGGCAGGACTGAGCCCCCCCAGACCCCCTCCGGCTGCACAAGTTAAGAGGGATGAATGAAGCACTATGGACGGCCGCGCCCATCCTTCCCCTTATCCCCCGACCTCTCCCTCCCCACTACGGCTTCTAGGGAGGGAAGGAAGGGACACCCCCACCCCCAGCCCAGCCACGGGGTGCTCCCTGCCCAGGAACGCGGCCCCCCCTGCCCTACAGCACCCCAGCCCCGGCTGCTGAGCAAAGCCTTTAATCAGGCCGTGCCCCCGTGTGACATCTCCCGCCCAGCAGCAGCAGCTCGAGGCCCTCTGTCCTCATTTTGGGGTCCCCCAATCCCCACGGCAAGGCAGGGGGCTTGCGCTCGGGGACGGGGGTGAAGGCAGACCCGGACAACCCCCGGACCTGGGGGTGCGACACTCAGAGTGGGGGGCACCCCGTGCTCCCGGTGTCCCCACGGGGACAACCAGCACCCTGTGATGCGGGCAAGCCCACGGGCACTTCCGAGGCCGGCGGCTCTCGAACTGGTTGACCTGCCCATTTCACGCAGGAATGCGCCCACGGGGTTTGCGCGGGACGAGGCCCTGCGGCCCTGACGCTGCGTTAATGGGGCCGTGGCTGCTCAGGAAGAAACCCATGCAGATGTGGCACCTCGGGGACCGGGGCCCCTCCGCAGCGGGAATCAGCCCTCCCTGCCTGCTCGCTGTCACCGAGCGTTGAGCAAGACCGTTCCCAGGGCACGCAGCACGCCGGCTGCAGGGTGAGTCCCTCCTCCCTCGGCAGGGTTGCACAAACACCGACAGCTTTTCCACCGCGCTCCGAAGCTCCAGCCGCCCTTCACCTGCGAGGCATTCAGACACTATGGAGATAGCCTGTAATGAGCTGTAATAACGTGCAAATACCACAATCTGTCAGCCTGTCATTTTTAAACAACAAGTCTCCCTTCCCTCCCAGCCCAGACGTGCGCTCTCGAGCATGGAGATGAAGACATGTCAGGGATAGATGGCTGTCACGTAGTGAGCTGTGGGGCGGCCACACTGCTCCTGGGGTGACATGGGGAGCAAGTGGGTGTGGGTACAGCGAGTGGGACCTTGGTCCCGGGGTGCCCCGAGGATGCACATCAAGTGCAGTGACACTGCACAGGGAGGGAGAGCTGTTCCTGGCACAACGACCACAGCTCTGCCAGAACATGCTTCAAAAATAACTTTAATGTTTAAGAGGCATCTTCTGTTCATTTCACAGCAGGAGCCCACGGCCTGAGTGATCACAGCCACAGATGGGCACAACAACATCCCCAGGCCACACCAGGCAGCAGGCACAGCCCCAAAGACAGGGAGCCAACCAGGACATAATCAAACCTTTTCCCTCTGTGAAATCCACTTTTCCAAACCCCTTTTCCCCTTGAAATCATCCCGAATTACTCATCAGTTCCCCCCTGCACGGAGCAAGTGTTCTCCTCGTGTCTTCCCAAGAAGGAAGCATTGTCCCCCGCAGAAGATGGGAGACCCACAGTCCTTGAAACCTCCCAAACCAAAAGGCAGCTGCCTCACCCAGCCCTGAGGACGAGCTGCCAGCAAAGCAGGGACAGGCAAGTTAAAGTGCACTGAATCACCCAGAGCAGAGCGCAGAGACACTTACTGAAGAGCAATAAACTCCTGGAAGAGAGACTAATCCTAGTGGCTGCGTTGCGTGGCCGGGCTTTTCACACCAGGTGCTGACACAGAGCAGTGGGAGGAAGCTATTGAGGAAACAATGCTGAAGAACGTCACTTCACTCTGGCTTTATGGGACAACCTCAACAATGTAAACAGCAGTTCAAAAGTAAGGACCCTGTTGGTTCAGAAAGTGACTTGGAGCACAGTCGATCACTGAGCACAACTGTCAGGGAGCCTGCCTGCTCACTGCTGCTTGCAAATTGTTTCTGCCTAAAGTGTGTGAAGAAGGCTCTGCCCAGCTCACCCTGGGGCCCATCAGGAGCCACATGGAAAGACACTATGCAACTGCAGCAAGTCTGGCTCTGCCACTCGAGTGTTTTCCAAAGGAACTCTGAAGCCCTTCCTCAGCCTGGCAGAGACAGCCAATCTTCTACACTCCCTAGAACAAGTGTGAGCTTTGTGGTCTGGCATCCATCGCCAGCAATGGACACACTGGAGTTTGGTCCAAGTGGTCTGAAAGCAACCTGGGAAGCACAGCGACACTGGAAGCACTCAGAAATGTCAGCCCACTGCCAGAAGTCCTGCTCTGGCTCCCTGCACAGCTCCTCCAGGTGCTGCACAGCTGAATCAACGTGGCCCGGGAATTCCATCCCAAATCCCACTGCCGGGGCGCTCCGCTCTCATGCTGTTCAGAAGGTGCTCTCGAGCAGGCAGTGGCAGCCGCAGCCCGTGGGGCACACCTCCTGCGTGCGAAACCACTCCATCATGTGGCTGGTGTGGCCACCGTGCCCACACGTCAGGCAGAAGTTGGAGGAGCCCCGCACGGCCACGTGGCAGATGGCACACTGGAAGGTGAAGCCCTTGCAGATGGCACACTGAGTGCCCCGCACCTCGCTGCGGCAGTGGCTGCAGTACACGCCGAACTCTGGGGAGAGAGGAGAAACAAACAGCGAGATGATTAGTGCTGGTGGGAACCACAGAAGCACTAAGGTTGGAAAAGAGCTCTCAGATCCCCACCTCACACCCCAGCCCATCCCCACAGTGCCCACTGACCACGTTCCTCAGAGCCACATCTCCATGGCTCTGGAACACCTCCAGGGACAGTGACATCCCCTGTTCCTTGGGCAGTTGTGCCAGTGCCTCACTGCTCTTTAATTATTCCTGCTGCCCAACACACTTGACTTAGATCAGAGCAGGAAGGATTCTCCTTCATGGTGAGATAACAATATGTGTTTCACAGAGCTCGGTTTGTCTCCAAAAGGAGCCAAGACTTATCACCACCGACAGGCAGTCAGCATGCTGGGGCACAGGCTGGCCCACTGCCTCCCCTGATGGCTAAACAGCTGTTGGATTGAACATGTGGCATTTCTAGTCTGGGAAATGCTGCAAAGGGGAAGGCTTCCCACTGCTCTCATCTGCTTCACATCTCTCTGAAGTGTAGGTAGGAACAGCCTTTGTTTCCCACCACAGAGAGCACAACTGATAGCAGTATCAATGTCTTGACCGCTTGCTACAGAGGAGATAACACAATAAAGCCACCAACTTTCACTCCAGTTACGCCACAGGAGTTGTGAACCTGCCTGGACAACCGAAGAAGACCAGAACAGGCACTCACCAATTCCTTTGTGGGGATCAGGAGGACTGGAAACAAACTTCAGGACCTCAGCTCGCTTCTCTCGCAGACCCCAGCGATAGAGGATTTCACCATAGCACTTCTTAAAGTCATCAAACTGCTGAGTGTTGGCAGGATCCAGGAGCCTTGAGGGGAAAAAAAAAACACTGCTGCATCCACCTGATATGCACTCAGTCTGGCAGGCCTATTCCTAGTGATGGAACCAGCTCACATCACCAGAACATCAGCTTACTTCCCACGCGCTGCTGAAATGCTACTGAACATCCACTGGTCCGCCCTTGGTTTGTTCTGCTTAACAGGAGGACCCCAGGGAGCCCCCACGTACATCTGAAAACCCAGCAGAGCTGATCTGCAGTGCACAGCTTCTCCTCCTTGCCACCTGAAGGCAACGGTGTAGGAGCAGGCTTGCTGCCTCCCTTCTGGTTTCAAAGCACCAACAGAGAGCTGGCTACAGAGCCCAGGCTGATGCACCCTGCATGTCCCAAGGCACATTCCAACCCACCTTTTGTTCTTCTCATGCTGGTCCTTCTCACGCTCCCGATGATCAGAATACATCAGATTGCTGTAGCGGAACTCATCCGGAGAAGACTCACACCAGGGAGTGGAGGTCTGCTCTGCATCCTTGTTTGCTGCAGGCATCAGAAGAGCGTTGTGAGCGTACCTCAGAGAGACAGCCCTCACCAGCACCAGATGCATGTAACACGGTCACATCACTGCCTTCTGCACTCCCCGAGGAGTTGCTCTGGTGCAGGAAACCAGTGCCAACCCTGTGCTCCTGGTGATAGCACGGGGAGGCAGAGATATGTGAAATGCAGGAATCCCTTTTGCCTCTCACTTTCTATTAAAAAGCATTCAGGCAATTCCTCAGAGTGTGCTTGGTAACATTATCCCTAGAAGGCCTGGGTTCCTCTTTCCTGGGCAGAGAGGATTCCCATCCCCAGAGCTGCAGTTACATAAGGGGGCCTCTGCATGCACTGCCCTGGAGGCAAAGAATAGACCACTAACTGCCACAAGACAACATCAGCTCCATTTACAGCCACTTCCCCACCATTTCCCATGTCAAAGATGGCTTGATAAGACATTGACAGGCTACAGCTTTGCTGCCAACAGGGCTGATGCTGCCCCAAGCCATGTTTCAACTCTGTGACCCTGGGGTCCTTCAGAGTGACTTGTTTTGTGACCTTTACAGATCAGCAGAAAATGTCACTTAGAGCCACAGCTACTCAGGCCACCAAGAACCCAGCCTTCCCTGCTGCTGCTCTTCCAGTGACAGCGGGATGCATGGCATTGCCTTTTCCCCCTGCATCCTGTGCAATTAGCTGGCTGATGACATTGCAAGGACACACTCAGTAACAGCTGAATGACTGTGGTGACTGGCAGAGGTGCCTGAAGACTGGAGGAAGGTAAATGTCACTCATACTGTCTTCAAAAAAAGCAATAACAATCTGGAGACCTACATGCCAGTCAACCTCACCTTGCTCCCTGGGAAGGCAATGGAGCACTTAATCCTGGGAACCATTTCTAGGCACACGAAGGATGAGAAAATCATCAGAAGTAGTCAGCACAGATTCACTACAGGGAGGTAATGTTTGACCAACCCAATAACCTTCTATGATTAAACAGCTGGCTTTCTAGAGAGCAGTGCCATTGCCTGCTTTCCATTCACTTCAGAAAGGCTTCTGACTCCATATCCCATATGATCCTCACTGAGAAGCTGATGGAACGTGGCGTGGGTGAGCAGGCAGTGAGGTGGATTAAAAACTGGAAGAGCAGCTGGGCCCACAAGGTGGTGATCAGTGGAAGAAAATCAAATACTTTGAGGCCAGTAACTAGCATTGTGCCCCAGGGGTCAACACTAGGTCCCAGCCTGTTTAGCATCTTCATTAATGGTCAGCACCATGTGGCAGAGAGTTTACTAATGACACGAAACTGTGAGGAGTAGCTGATACGCCAGAGGGTTGTGCTACCATTCAGAAAGGCATCAGCAGGCTGGGGAAGTGAGCCAACAGGAAACTCACACAGTTCTGCAAAGGGAAATGCCAAGTCCTGCACCTGGGGAGGGACAACCCCAGGCACCAGTGAGGTTCTGTAGTTCCTCAGAGATGCACAAAAGCTGTCTGGATGTGGTCCTAGGCAATCTGTTTTAGGTGGCTCTGTTTGTAGCAACCTGCTCTAAGTACTCTGCATGAGCAGGAAGGTGGATCACGTGGCCTCCAGAGGACCCTTCCAACCTCAAACATCCTCTGAAACAGGAGACGAGAGAAGGCCCTTTCAGCAGCACTGTCTGTTGAAGACTACAGCTTCACTGCACAGAGATAACAGCCTCAAACAGTACAAAGTACCAGGGCTACAGAACACTTACATCACCAGACAGCAATGAGGCAGTCACCATGAGCGACTATAGCCATGCTGGAAGCAAAATGATACAGCCTGGTCTCTCTTCACTTGCTGCAGCAGTGGAAGCACTTGGCTCTGGGTTAACCTGTGATCCAGGGGCCTAACTTGGCACATCTAGAGGGTTTGTAGCAGTTTCTGCAAAGCCCAGGAGACAGAAAGAACAGGACTGTGGGACCATCAGCATGGTTACTGTAGGCCATGCTAACTTCCAGCCAAAGAGCTGCGTGGCATAACCTGTGGGCCAAGGCACAGAAAGCTGCTCTGGCAGACTACATGTGCAGTTATCCAGTGCTAGCTCCCTGCCCTCCCCAACGCATGAGCCATCTAAGACCTAGGCTAGAAGGGATTTCTCTCTTTACTCCCCAGGTCTCAGTACCTATGCTCCAGCCCCCAGTGCCAAGTCCAGGATCCGACATGCTGGAACAGGAACCAGAGGAAGTAAAGCTGGGCTGTTGAGGGGAAAAGAAGAAATCACGTCATCTACAGGAGATATGTTCATCCGAGGCAAGCAGGAAAGAAATGGCTGTCATACGTATCGGCTGTGGGAGGCCAGGTTGGAGGCACGCTGAGGAAAGGGGCCATAGGAGTTTGGGCACCCCTGTAACCTGGACTGGGCTTCAAACACACTGCAAAGCATGGCCAGGGTCTGCACATCGTGGAGCTGCGAGTAATGAGCCAGCCTAGGAGAAGGAAAACACCAAGTATGAGACTGTGCAGAGTTCAGTGGCAAAAGCATTGAGACTCCAAGACAAATAATTTCAAGACTGCTGTATAAATCAGTTCAGAGCACATTACTGCCCACGGGAGGCACGTTCATTCTGCAGGACAGGGCTGCCTTTTTATCACACCTTTCAGGAACCAAGCCCTCCTCCTGGAAATACTCATGCCTCACTATCCCAGCTCTGTGCAGCTTCAGGTACAAGGCCCACAGAACTTGTGGATAGAAAGCTGGAGTCACTAAACTCATCTCCCACACACACTATTTTTTTATGGGACCCTCTACATGCAAACATCCTGCATCCTGATCACAAGGCAAATCACTGCAGGTCTTCTGGTTTGCTATGAAGTTTCTGAAGACTGAGTGCAACAAAGAACTACCTGTGCTTCCCTCCCATTGCTGCTGCATAGGTCAAGCAATTGCACACAAAGTACAATACACAAACTGTCTTCAAATGGGAGAGGTCAACAGATAACATTTATTACTAAACATTCTCCCTTCTGAACAGATTCACTGGCAAGAAGAGTTATGTGGCTAATGCTCGGCTTCGAGACCAGTAAATTATTTCCCACTAATGCTACGTGGCAACAGTGAATTAGAAAGAGAAACAAGCAGCTGCACTCGCACAACCATTTAGGAAGTGGGGAGCAGAAAACCAGAATCTTTGCTTCTAAGTCAGGCATTGTGGGCACACAGGAAAGCACAGTTCCAATTGCACGTGAGCTGTCACTCACTGCTAGCCCAGGGACTCCTGGATGCCCGACAGGAGGCAAATGCTGCCCCCTGCACGTCACAGACACACTTGCACAAAGAGGCCATACAATATATATAGTCATGAACGCCTCTCCCTGCTTCAGCAACCACTCCCGTCCCTCCCCAGCATTCAGAGACCTACAAGGACTCCAGTAATTGACGTCCAAATGGATGTTGTGCCCAAGGTATCTCCAAATCTGGGTCAGACTTTGGTCCAAGACAAAGATCAGTGGCTACCATGGCCAGTGACCAAACCTGGCAGACAGGAAGGAAAAGGATCAAAGTTACAATTAGAAACAGCCAGACTCTTGGGGGATAGGTGTGCACAGATTCACTCACAGACAAATAATAATGGATTTCAACAAAACAAAAATACCAAGAGGAAGCAGTTTCAGCCTCAGTGTGACATAGTGTATGGAGAGCAAAAAACGGATGCTTTTGCTGTTACACGTGCTTTGGGGCTGAGTTAAACCATAGCTTATCCTTCTTCAAAGTTTAACAGGAGGGCTTAAACAGATCTATGAGTTCCTTTACATTCACAAACCTCACACAGGCTTCATTTTGAAAAAGTTCTATGGGTTCAGAGACGTCTGGTGGCAGAAAGTTTATCAGTGAATCCTTGTTTGCATGGCACATATCCTCCGATGAGCTGTGTTATTGCACACAGGGCTGAGTACGGACAGATGGACAGTCTGCCATTCCTACTCCAACAGGTTACCTCTTTCACGTGCCACCTTTCTCCTTCATTTATCTCCCTTTTCTCTGAAAGCAGTTCCATCTTTTCAGTCTGCATCCCACTGAGTGTGTACAGCTGAATCAAACCTACGATTGTTTTTTCTGCTATGCCTTTTTAAAATGGAGCGATTAGAACACAATACTCCAGGGAAAAACAAAGTTCTTAGCTTGGCACAAAAAAAAGAGCCAAAAAGTAGAGCGAGCATGATGCTGGAAAGACACCAGGAATCAGAAAGGGGACAGCTATGGATGAAAAGACGAAAAGCTGGGGGGAAGACACAAGTGCTCCAAGCACCCAGAGGAACAGCCAGGAATTGTAACACAACAGCTGCTCACCATAAAACAGAGAGAAAGAAACAGCAAAGAGACTGAAACAAGGGTAGGCCTGAGTACGAGAGAGCAGAGAAAGGAACCTGGAAAAATGTCACTTCCTATACTGCTGCAGAGCATGTCTCATATGTGACTCCACCACTCAAGCCTCCAGATCTTTAAAGGACAAGGCAAGCTACAATATGGGCTGGAGTTACTCGGGCAGGGAGTAATGAGTAAGAAACAGAGATATCAGAAGCATCCTGCTGAAGCACTCCAGGTAAACCAGTCTGCAAAATGTGGCACAGAGGGAAACTAGACCTACCCTCTTCCTGTGGGTGTGGCAGAACCTACCATGAAGCTAACAACCTAAGACAACAGCTTGAGGTGGTTTCTGCGATTCAGTGAGCCTACGGCTGCTCCCTGCACAGTGCTAGGGGGAGCCAAATGCTCAGGAGAGGGGCACAGGCTCCTCTGGCAGTGCCAGCCTGCTCCCAAGTCCTGTCAAATGTTCTGCCTGTTGCTATGGTCTAACCACACAGCAAGATACAAGCCAAAGTAGTCATTCTTCTGCTACTAGCTGAAGGCAAGTGGCTAGTCCCACTCCAGGGCTGGGTCTCTGGATGCACTTTTCTTGGGGAGATCTAGCTGCAGTTAGCACACTGCAGCAGCGTAGATTAATGCTGAGCTAATAACAATGGGAAGTATTACACAAGCAAGACAACGCTATCCATCAAACACTAACAGCAGCTAGGCAACTTTGTGCATGGTTACTTCCTTTGCAGACTAGAATGCAGTCTACATTCCTGGCTCTGAATTGCCTGAAAAACGTGCTTCACTCCGTTCAGCCACAGGCATGCAACACCCTGCTCACAGCCCTGGGAGGGGACCTCTCAATGTCAAAACCAAGGAGATACAAGAGCACCTCTGTAGCTGTCACACAGCACTCAGTTCATCAGCCATTTCAGGCACACTGGAACAACTGCTGAGGTCAGCTGGCTGTCCATGTATCAAGGTGACAGTACAAGACATTTAAGGGTAGCACAGTATGCTGAGAAAGAGGTCTGATTCAAGGTAATACCTGTACAAGATCCCTCCGTCCGACAGCCATGGCTGAGGCAGCATTCTTCTGGCAAGTCTCCTGGATATTATTCACGTTCAGTCTGAAAAGAAGGGAGATAGATTGACTTTTTGGTTGGCATGCTATTTGCGAAGGCAGGGAGGAATGGGGAGGATGTGGTACTGGCAACAGTGAGTAGCCCAGAACTTGCTCATCACTATGAGCCTACAAGTATGACCAGGATCTCATCCTGCCCCCCTCTATTATTCAGGGATCACTGCCATCCTTCTGACAGCTCCCACTACTTATCTTCCCTAACACACTGTTCATTGCATCAAGCCCAGCTCCAAACTAGCTTGGTCCAAAGATGCACCGCCTCCATGGGAGTACTGGATCCAACTCATACCAGAAGGCCACCAAGCCAAGAATTGTTCCTGTCCCTAGGATCCATCAGTGATGTGGTCCTGTTCCCATCCAGCCTGTTGATCTGTTCTACACGACTGGAATAAATCAGCCTTACCTGCGGACAGGCAAGTTTTTGAGCTGGATAACGCACCCCTTGCAGAGTCTCTGACTGCCTGATGAGGGGCAGGGGGAGGCTGAGGAAACCCAGGTGGGTTTTCTCATTCATCATCAGAAGGTTCTTCAGACACTTGACAAGTGAAATATCCAGAGAAGAAAGATCCATCAGCTCTTTTTAAAGAAATTTCTTTTTAATAGAGAGAAAGAAGACTTTCTCCTCCCCCCTCTCTCTTAAGAAGGACAGCCTGCTTCTTCCCTGAATGTCCCTCAATTTGTACCACTAATTTCTTTCTTTGGCTGACAAAAGCCTGAGCCTGTAAGAGTTGCAGTGACGATGCTGGAGCACCAGTTCACTCTGCATACAACAACTACACCATCACAAATTTCTTCCATCGCTTTTCAGATTTCCAGGAGACAAGTCTCCTCTCACAGGCAGAGCAACGGCATAAAAAAAAAGCAGTAAGGCAGGAGAGAAGAAAGAAGGTGCAGCAATATTCAAACATTCGAAGGACTAAAGCATAGCGGTGCCAAAGACATCTGCTTTCCTTTAAGAAAAGGTGCCAGCCTGTACTCACATGTAGAGCTCTCCTAGCAGCTTGTGCACAGGTAGCAGGCAGGAAATATCTTGTATGATCACTTTTCCAGCAGCTTTGATGGGTCGGTTGTTGGCATCTGTGCCTTCCCGTTTGCTTTTCCACCTCCTTGATTTCTGCAGAACAAATGACAGCGTGTTACTGGGGAGCAGGACAGCAGCCTTTGTGGGCCAGGGAACAAAGCACTAGGGTCAGGAATAATGCAAGCAGCACCCAAACCCGCCTTTCAGAAGGCTCTGTGTCACCCTGGAAAACATCCATGACATGCCCAGGAGAACAAGCATCTCCATCTGTAAGAAGTGAAAAGCAGGTAAAGGCAACGAGCTCAAGGTCAAACTCACTCAAAAAGTATTTTGTGAGTTCCCCTGCGAAAGCCAATAAGAGAACAAATCAGCACTGGGACGCCAATCAGACCCGGGGAGGTTTGGCAGGACACGGTTCAATTAGTGCTCTCGTCAGAGGCCTGGTCTGGGAAGCCTTGCACACAGAGCACCACTGGCTTCGGCCAACGCTCAGCACAGAGACAAGCAGGAGCCAGCCTCTGCCTGCCCTTGGCTTCAGGGAGGGCCGAGAGCTCCAGACTCTCCTTCAGTCTCCTCTGAGAACACCTCTCCTGCTTTATCAAGAGCTTCAAACAAATGGCAGATGATAAAGCAGGGCCCACATTTTCCTAGCAAGGATCCTCAGCTCTCACGCTCACAGCTGGCTCAGGACATACAGCTAGGAGGAAAAAATAAGGAGAGGAATTGACACAAGGGAACAAAACCAGGGAGCCAAGATCCCAAATACTCCTTGTAACAGACGCAGAGGCCATCTCTGTGCCAAGCTGCATAACGCAGCCTCGGCCACATGACAGCCTGTGGAGTACTGGGCAGCTCCTTGCTGCAGGAGGGTGGTGAGGAGGGCTGAGGGCGTGCAGCACAGGCAAGCAAAGGTTGTGCAGAATCTCTAGGAGGGAAGCGCTGGCTGCTACGAGCAGCAGTGGATGCCTGGCAGTGCCTCACTGACACACTGCTACCCAGAAGCATTCCCACATCTCGCTGAGCTGCAGAGGCTCTAGTGAGTGCACCCAGAGCTAACAGTTCCTCTGAGCTGCGGTACTGACGGCTCTGCAAGGCAGGCAGAGCTCACCCCAGCACATCGGTGCCCCTAAAGAGCAGACTGGGCTATGGGAAAGGCAGGACCAGGGCCTTCCTCACTGCTTGTGCTCCCATACAACGGGTGACCATGGCCCAAAGGCTCGAGCACAGTCTCGGCAGTAAGTGAAGGAGAAAACTCAGACTTGAAAGAAGCGAAGGTGGATCCTTCTGCCCTCATGACAGATTCTCACCAGCTCTCCTGGTTTTCCACTGCGCTCCAGAGTAAAGGGGAGCAAGCACACACACTGCTTAACATCTAGGGGTGCCAAATGGAAATGGGGCTGTCAGCACTCAGCCCTTTGGGAACTGGACAGTTAGGGCCTAATTCTGTTCTCAGCTACAGCCCAACAAGTTCTAATCCATCCAAACAATTTGCTTTCAGTGTCTACCTCATCTGTCACTCAAATTGAGGACTATGCAGTGGAAGGTGACTACAATGTGATGCGACAGGAGATCAACCTCCCTTCAACCCACCAGCTCCCAGCCAAGGCCCTGCCTGGACCAGCTTTGGCCCTCACCACTGGGCACAGTACTTCTTCTGATAGTACCTTGAAACATCACTACCCTTTCTGTGCTGAAAGATGTGGACTGCATGACAAGGTTCTCAAACCACTGCGGTATCTGTCCCTACTACCTCATCTAATAGGTGCAGCAAGGAGTTGCTGATGCGGTCAAAACCAACACCGGAGCAAAGCTTGGGAGCCCCAGAGCAAGGATGTGCCACCAGGGCAGGAGTGCAGGCAGTACTCATCAAAAGCAGCCCCCTGTGCCACATCTGAATGCAGACTTGCAGGCACAGAGCCATGCTCTGCAGGTCTAGAGTTCAGCAAGGAATTTGGAGAGCAACTTGCCACCTCCTGAGCATCTGCAAGGCAGCTGAACCCGGCACTGACGGAGCGTTCCCCCTGCTCTGTTACTGAGAACAGCTCAACCTGCTCCTGGCCTCCTGCACGAGCCAGCTGAAGAAGCCTCCCAACAGGTATAGCAAAGACCAGAAACACGGACAACACATACCACTTTTCACAGGCAATTCAGTCATTATTTTGGTTTTTTTTTTAGAACGACAACAAATGAGGATGAGCATGGAAAAGAGGTCCCACAAATGATTTCCACTGCTTGCTGTTAGCATACCACCAGACAAACGACAACACTAAATGCATCAGAGCCCCACAAAACTCACAAAGTCCTCCTGCTTTCTTCCTCCTAGCTCTGCCTGGTTAGTGGCCAACAGGGAAGCCCTAACCCTCTACTGGTGCAGCTCCAGCAGCAGGGTTGGCCCACGGCCACGTGCCCTGCCAGTGCCACTGCTTCCTGCCCCTTGAACTGTGATAAAAGAAAATCATAAAGTCAAGGGTACAGCCACGGTTTTACATGTCATGCTTTTTCAATTCAGAGTTGGCCTCTGCAGCAAGGAGTTGAAAGGCAAGGAGAATTCTAGCTCGGGTCTGGTTGCCCAAGGTCTACCACAAGTTTCCTCCCTTCCTTCCACTCCAAGTCTGCTCCGGTGAGAATCTTCCACTGTGGGGTTTGACAAGGCTCACAGGCATCAGGGTGGAATAGGAGGCATATCTCTTCCTAGGGGCTGGAGCACAGGTGACGGAGGAGAGCAGGGAACACAACGGTTGGAGCAGAAGCAAATCAGCATGCATACACCAAGCTAACTAAGGGCAAAGACATAGGCCTTCTGCATTGCCCCAGCACTTCTATCTGCAACCTAGAGTCCAGGCCAGGGTGAACTGCATCTACCCAGCTGCTCCTGAGAGCTTAAGGAAAGGAAGAAAAGAAAGAAAATAGCTGTGCCAACACCAAATTAAGGCTCATCAGCTCCTCAGAGCACCAGAAGGAAAGAAACCAGTGCATTTATGACAGTCATGGGGTTGGAGGTGACAGCAGGGAACAGCACTGAATGATGACTAAAAAAGCCAGCCTGCACCTGCACTATCATACCCAAGGCTGTAATTTGCTGCAGTCTGAGGTGATAACGATGGCAGTAAATGGGTTACATGTAGAAACAGACAGCCCAAGAATAAGCCACCAACTGCTTCGTAGCAACCACCATCACTGCATACTCAGCAGAAGTAGGTACAAAGTGCTGCGTGTCTGCTTGGAAAGGATGCTGGGCTGTGGGGTGTGTGTGCCTTCGGGTCCTGCTGAGGCAGGCAGCGCTGGAAGTTAGCTTTGTGAAATGCAGAGTGCCTGGTCCACATCAGCATATGCAGAACCTCCATTTGTGGTAGAAGCTGGCGTTAGCAGGGCAGAGGGAAAGGTTGCAGACCAAAGGGAAGAGAGGCTCAATGCCAAAGATTAAGCTGAATTAAGGTATTTACAAAGTAAAGAATTAAACAAGTTCAAAGTCAGGTTCAAGCTGCTTCTAAGAATGTCTTTTTTTTTTTTTTTTTTAATAAAATTTTAAAATCTCTGCTTCCCTGCAGGCTCCTTTATTCTGAACAACTGCCTACAGATTAACTCCCTGTGCAGGACATGCAGCACTGCCTGGATTTTGTCTCAAAAGAATCCACATTTACAGCTTGTAGCATCTCCTGTAGCACCAGGCACTTCCTCAAAGAGGCCAAGAATCAATGTCCCACAGCAGGAGTGTTTCTTTTTCTTCCATATGTCTTCACCTTGGGTACCACTGCCCACTTACGGCAGCATGATTAGGCTTTTCCAAAGGTTATCCACTAATGCAATCAGGCTTTAACTATCCCACACACCTTAAAAACAAGTACATTGCACAAAAAGAGAGCTTTATCACATCAACCCTCCAAGCCAGTGGTAATTAAATGAGGTCCTTGGTGGGCCATGAATTTATTGCATCAAAATCTGGTAAGCTCTTGCCTGGTTTTCTCTCATTTAGTCAATTCCTAATCCAATGCAGAACCCCATCTCTTGCCTCCACTACTCACATTTTGTTAGCTTTTCACAAAAAGCCTCTGAGTCAAGTAAATTTCTTCTGGTTTCTCTCACCTATTATTTGCTAGTATAGACTCAGTGTTGTTGCAATTAGAAAGGCCTGATCCTATTATACCAAGTTAAATTAGGTGTTACGGGATTCTATTTTATTCCCTGCTGTCTTGGAGAGATAGCATGAAGGCAAACAGCTGTGAAAAACAGTTGTTCACACAGACCTAAAGAAATCATCTTCAAATTGAACTGGAGTCTTCTAGGCTTTGGCTATGCTTGGTAGATAACCGATGAGATTGTAATTGCCCAAATTCACAGTGCAGCTTGAGCAATGCTGATATTATCATGACATTCACATGGATCATGTTCAAGCCTTAGGGACAAGTGGACTAAAGGAAAATGACTGTCAAGGCAGTCTTGGAAGGGCAGGTGCCAGGAGGAGGGAGCACCAGACAGTGCTGCACCTCAACTGAATGCAGAGTGGTGCAATTCTAAGTGCTGGAGAAGATCGTGAATTAGTGAGAAATCCTATTTACTGCTCCAGGAAATAAGGCATTTCTGGTGCAACACACATGCTCATTTTAATGAGATGACAGATCATTATCAGCAGCTCAACCGGTTTGCTTCTTCCACAGCTCTTAAGCAATGCCATGCCAGCAGCTTGATGCTCTTTAATGTTATTTTCCAGCAACTCCTCCCTCACCAGAAGGGCTTCATCTTTTTCAGAGATGAGGTGTTCTCATGTCAGCCTCATCAGCTGGCTGATGACGCATAATAATAATCACTCAACTCCTCTTCTTAGTGCACACTTCTTAGAGGTTGATCCTTTCTTAAACTTCAGATTACCCCTTTGGCATCCTTTCCTGACTGCAAGGCCAGACAACATATGCATGTCATATATAAGGCAGTGTTCGTACCCTTTGAGTTCGTGTCTGCTCCTGTGCACTTTCACGTGCTCCTGAAGCCCTAGGCCCTGTGTGGAGTGCAGGTCCCCCACCTCTGTGCAGGTTACTCAAAGGCAGGCAGGTGGCATTTTATTCTTGGGCCCTTGGGCAGAAGACAGGGTTGTATCAAGGACAGTATTAGCACAGCGCACAGTACCGGGAAGTCGTTAATTGCTTGTATGGACCAACGTCGCCGGGCAGAGCGAGGAGACATCTGCATGTGAAAACGTTATACCCAGGAAAAGGGAAGAAAGACACCAAGAAAATTAAAGACAAAGGTAAATAAACTGAAATGAAAAGTGCTT
Source organism: Odontophorus gujanensis (assembly GCA_013399175.1). Classification (NCBI taxonomy): domain Eukaryota; kingdom Metazoa; phylum Chordata; class Aves; order Galliformes; family Odontophoridae; genus Odontophorus; species Odontophorus gujanensis. Next base: position 137,199 of record VXAB01003888.1, read on the forward strand.
CGAACCAGCAGAGTAAAAGATACTGATCCCCATGGTTCTGTTACACAATGGCAGTTGCAAAACAAGATCTCCACTTTCATCCACACACGATTTTCCTGTATGTTACCTACAGACCTGGCAAAGTGTGGGCTGCTCTACAGAAGGACTGCAGAGACCTCAAATCTGAACAGTCTTCTGATGGAATTGTACTGCTGCAACATGCACTGAGCTGCAGCCACAGGACCTTGTTCATACCATGCACTGACAGCAGAGGAGAGAACAACCCCATGGTGCCCCTCCACAGGACAGGCTCCTGCTCTAACTAGTTTTCCTCCCTCTTAGATAAAGATGTGGCTAAGTGCTGCCTCAGCTGCATTTAACATTTTCAACACAGCTGTCTGGGACAGAAATCTGCAGCAAGCTCAATAAAAACTCCTGTTTATTCAGACATCCCTTTAACATCCAGCATCCTCCAGGCCTTCTTTCACTGGAACCTGCTGCAACCGTTCACTTTCATTTCAGAAGTCATAAAAGGCAAATGTCAGGATGTTAGAGGGATGTAGAGACCCTGCTGCCCAGCAGGGCAATGTGGAAATTGCCATTCTGGGCTGAGGAATTCATTCAGGTTGAGCGAGCAATTGAGTTCACTGATTGACTACGCAGAACAGCTCCAAAGTAGGCCTTCATTATGAACCTGCCGACACTTCATTAAGTACTCCACACAGTATTGTAACAATAAACTGAATCTCTCCAAGCATATTATTCTGCACTCACTTGGAAAAAAATATTTCTGTCGTGCCTCTGTGAGAGTCAGCACAATAAAAAGGGGAAGAAGGGAGTTATTTGTGTTGTGTGCATGATATTTCATGTTTATTTTCACTTGCTAATAGCCAGCATCACCAGGCATGCCCAGACCTCTGCCTCCCCTTCCAGCTCACGACAGAGTAACCTGCAGCCAGGGCACTGTTGATGGACTGATGCATTATCATTATTTCTATTTTTTGGAAGAGTGTGCACATGTGAATAAAAAGTGAGAAAGATCTGCTTGTGTATTGACACACATCTTTAAAGGAGCACAGGAAGGCTCAATGCCAGGTGTAGCTGTGCTCTGGTTTACTAAAGAGATCTCTGCTGTGTTCACCATCTCCTCTGCCCTTATGGGAACATGACATGTTCCCCACCTAGCAATGCACAAATTCCAATTGTTAATGGCAGCAATGCTAGTGCATTGCTATATGGGAACTAAGTTTAAATACCTGGTTATGTCTAAGAAATTCACTTTTGGCGTTAAAGTTATAGAAGTTTTGATTTGGCTTACCACCAAATTTCAATTTTTTATTTAATGGAAATATAAAATTCAAGCTTCAGAGCAAGGAGCTAACAAGATTCAGACCCTGGGGTTTTTATGCCTTCAAATCCTCAGAGTTAAATGTCAAAACTATTTAGCACTGATCTACAAAGGCTGGGACATCAGCTCCTGAAGAGCCAGAAAACCTTTACTGAAAGGACATGGAGGCTTTTTAGAACTATTTCATTTGCAGAACATCTGTGCTAACTCCCTTCTAAGGTTCTTACACTTCTTCCAACCCAGGATGCAAGGACAGAGTTTGGCATGGGGTTGCAGAACAGGCATTTATTTCCCCGGGTTTCAGAGGACATGCCTACACACACACTTTGTTCTCTAGATTTTTTCCCCACCCTGACAAAAATCTTGTCACCATTGCCACACAGACTGGGAGACAGGTCACATGAAATTCCACCAAGCTGATTCCACACTATTTTTAGCCTTGTCTGTCATCTTAGAGAGCTGTGTGTCAGAGACCAGCACAGTGCAGAGGACAGAGGCAGTTCTTTAAATAAACTCTCCTGCACAGAGCAGGATAGGCTGTAACTCCTGTATCAGGCAGCACTATTTTTTCACTTCATCAGAAGAAGTTTGCACAGGGGAAAAAAATAACAGAATGTAGACTCCAAGAGTCTACTGGGGTCTGTATGGAAGCAAAACCTGCAGTGGGGACAGAGGCTCTCCCCATGGCTGGCAGGTGTAACCACTAGCTGGTTTCACATAAGCAGGACACAATCCCAGAACGGTTGGCTGTCACGTCTGGGACTACTGGAAAAATCAGGACTTCTTCCAGCACCAAGAAAGGATGAGAGCTCAAGGCTCTGATTCTCTCTCCTCCTGGGACAGGAGCTCCTGAGCTCCAGTGCAGCAGAGTGCTGTGGAGCACCTGGCTTTCTCTGGGTATTTGGAAGCTCACCCTGCTGCAGCAGAAATGTGCCCACAAAACAGTGACAAACTGCTTCAATGCCCCAAATTCTCAGGCTCTCAGTGGAAGCTTATGATATTTTTCTAAATTATATTGCTCCCTGCTGAAGTGCAGGGAGTTTGTTTCAGAGCGTGTTGCATGGCTGATTACTCCCACAGCATCTGCTCTTCTGCCCAACATGCTCATGGCACATCAACCCATCTAGCACTTCAGAACTACCCTACAGTTACCAAGTGCTCTTCTGCACCCCACGTGCCCTGGAAGGAAACAACCCCACTCTTCCCCAAAGCCTTGCTTGTGAACAGCAGTGATAACAAGACCTATGTCTAAAACAGAGGTATGTGTATTAGAAGATCTTTGGAGAATCATGAAGGGACATTTTTTGTTTAAAATAGTCCACAGGGGTACATATCCCTGAAAGAGATACCTGTAACAGAAATAATTCATATATTCCCCATAATCCAGGAGAGATTGTCAGTAAGCTTCACAGATCCCCAGCCCTTTGCAACTCTGCACATCAGGAGTGCACAGAAAAGCAGAGTGGCCTACAATGTACTTAGATGGAGACTAAAGCTTTTCAAGTGTGAGATTTTAACCCCATATAATGGGAAAGGAGACAGTGTTATACACTGAAGGAAGCTGTAATGATCAGCCTTGAGAGATATCAAAATAAGAAGTCAAACGCTAGAGAGAGTCAGCAAAGAAGTTACTAACAGTAGATAAATCCATGTGACATTTTTACGGAGCTGCTTGTAAAAGATGCCTTCCTAAGAGGAATGTGAAGCTTCTGTTACCAGCAATGCACACAACCATAAGAAAAGAATATAAGACAAAAGCTGCAGTACTGGGAAAGGCTTTTTGGCATGGTACTTACCCTCTCTTTGTAGTAGAAGGAGCTAATGGAGACCTGCTCCTTCTCACTGCGAGTAGGACTCCCACTGTATAAACGCAGATTGCCTGGAGTCTCTGTACGGATCTTCATTGGAGTAATGAGGCCACTGTGGTATGCTGATAAAGCTGACAGGGACCTAGGAACAAGAGAACATGGTTTCAGGAGCTGACATCCAGCAGAACGCTTTGAAGGCTCAGACCAAGAACTCCTCTGACCCAAGCTGTGAGTGGTGTTGTAGAGTGTGTTGAGAGAAGGTCTCTGATGAGGGCTGGGACCTATGGGACCAGGCTGTGCCACATGTGTACAGCTGGCACAGTAATTTCTGAGTACTTCCTGCTCCAGCACAGGATCTGCCTCTCTGCCCATGCAGCAGTGTAACATGCTAAAAGCAATGCAGGGTACTCACCGGGGTGTGGGCTCCGTTGGGGACACTGCACGATGCATAGTCATGGGTCTTGTGAAATACACCAGGTACCCTGCAGAGACAGGACACAGAATAAAGATTCTGCCATGAGGAACAGACTGCCCGGTGGGCCATTAAGGGGCTGGAGGCCTACCCATTACTTTGAATGCTTCTAAACCCAGTTTTCTCAACCCAAATCCACCTCTTTCAAATGCTTTAAAGAGCACGTTCTGTTGAATGACTGCCTTAAAAGCAGTAACACAAGTGGCTCCCAGGTGTTAGAGAAAAGGCAGTAGAAGGAGCTAGCGCACGTACTTTTGTGCTTTACCTCTTCACCAGGATTGTCAAGTATTCTGATACTCCAGATGCAAGTGAGGCCATTAACAGCTATGCAAAGAACCCACGAGAGCTGGTATATCTCTTTAAAAGGACAACCCAAGCCGTCTGACACTATCTCCAAAGTGCTCTCACAAGCTTTACCCCATTTGCTAGCATTTCAAGTGTCCTCAGCCTCTCACCCTTGTGCAAGAGCTTTAAAACCGAGGAGGTTTCACTCAGTCTCTTTAATGGAGCATTGCTGTTCTACTTAAGCTAGGAATTCAGTGAAGCCTGTACAAAAAGAAGTTTTCAAAACATGCACAAATTAGGATGCAATCAGATCCAGAGGATCTATGAGAATCTGAGACAGCTCACTGCAACTTAACAGCTCAGATTTTAACTTGTTTCTTAAGGATGATCTTTACAATATACACATGCTCCTGGAAGCCTGGACATAACTGTACCCTATCACCCATTTCAGGAAAGTTTCTCAGTAACATTGGAAAAGATATTTTGGATAAAGGAAAGGGTGTACAGTGAGAGAAGAGTGGTTAGTAACAAGAATAACCTTTAACAAGGGGTAAGTTCAACCCAAAATTACAGGAATTTTGTGAAGACTCAAGAGCCAGAGTACATCCAGCAATGTGATGTGGGTAGAAGGGAACTATGGAAGGAGAGAAGCTACTCCCAGTCTTCTGGAGAAAGAAGAGATGCATCAACACCTTGGCATGCCTCGTGCCAACAGCCATCTCTTCAATTAGTCCTGGATTTCCAGATCTGTATCCTAAAATCCCACATGCAACACCAACTGCAAGCAGTTGCTAACTAAACCCATTATTGGTAAACTTATTACAACTTAACTGCATTAGAAGCATTTAATACTCGTTGCATGGCAGCAACCAAAGCCTTGTCTTGTTTAGATGCAATTGTTCCCCAAGATATTAAAAGTACCCTTTTCCTGATGGCTGCCATTGCATCAGTGACGGGGCTAACCTGCACCACAGAAACGGGCTCCAGACGTCCGTGGAAATGGGATGTTGGAGTCCTGGTAGGAGCCATAGGCATTGGAGACCCGGGCAAAGGTGGGCAGGGGGGTGGTTACGGAGTTGGACAGAGCATAGGGGTTGCTGGACGTGCTGTCCTCTTGGTTCTGAAACAGAAGTTAGCCAAGATCATGCCTCTGCTGTCACGAGGAAGAAATCCAGATGGAGCACTGAGAATCCTCGTGCCAAGCAGCCTCACACAGATGTCTCTCCTTTGAGAGAAAGCAGATCAAGAACAGAGCAGGGCTACCACTCAGGCTCCAAAAACATTCGCAAACACATGTACCTTTGAGCCAAGTGCTCCTCTGCACTGCTGTTTGTCAGGAGAGCTCTTTCCCACCACAGCTGTGTTGAAATGCAGAGCTCAAATAGGGTGGAAACAGTGGTCTCGAGGGAAAACGATATCTGAAGGTCAGATTTTCTATATGACTCCCAACAACAAAACACAAAGCTGAGAGAAACCCGGTACTTCAGTGATGCCAGCAAGACAAAGACTGCTTAAAGATGACTATCTTGACATCCCATGCAAACGTGGGGGTGTCAAATGCAAGTTGGGCATCTTGAAGGGAGGAAGGCAGGTGACGTGAGCCAGGAATGAAAGTCTGGGAGAGCCCAGGTCTGGCCAGAGAAATTTCGGCAGAAATCAGCTGTAATTTTCCAGCTGAATGCACAGGTCTAACGGAATTCTTTAAAAGCATCTGGCTCATATTTTCCATGCAGTGGGGAAAGCTCTCACAACAGTACTGCTGAAACCAAACAGAAACAAGCTTCCAATGTGGAAAAAAAAATTAAAAAATAAAACAGAAAACCACGAACAATAAAAAAAAGATCCCTTATTTGCAATGAATATATAAAACCTCTTGAAAAAGAAACCTGAGAAAACTCTCACCTTTTTCTGAAGGCTAAAACACTTATTCCAGTACACTGCACCCACACACAGACCTATTACCCGACACTGGGATGCTGAGTAGGTATCACAATCTCTTAGCTAAGGGCAGAGCGGGACTTACATTTATTTGTGGTATCAACCCCACATAACCTTCACACAAGGCTTTAGAAAAGGCAGACTTTCACAGCTTTGTTCAAAGGAAGAAAACAAAGCCCTTACGGTTGGCAGTATCTTTGAATAGAACTGAGAAGGTAAAGACATCTGCCACTGCCTTTCAGATGAGAATGAATCCATCAGATCCCCAGAACCTCTTATTTTCTTCTAGAGCTGATAACCATGCCCTGCTGGTTGGTGAGATCTCTCAGTGCTGGAAAGCTACTGTGCACCACTGTAATGCTGCAATCAACAGTAACTCCTGCTAACCTCATTATTAGTGAGAACCCCCACAACAGCAAACCCTGAGGGCCCGATCATCCACTCAGTTTTCTTCAACATTAACCACAAGAACTAACACAGATCTATCAGCCAGTCACAGGGGTCTACTTATGCCTAATGAAGCCAGACTCTCAGTGCAGAGTCAGAAGCGTGGGATGTGGCAGAAGACAACAAAGTAGGGCAGAAAGCCCATGCAATTCTCCATACCACGACAGACTCCAGCCAGGAGACGAGCTGACGCAGGCAGGGCTCCAGGCAGCTCTGGTTCCGCTTCACTTTCTGCAGAGAAGTGTCTTTCAGTATCTGGAATACACGCAAGAAGCAGCTTGAGTCATGGTTACATCCACACCTTCCCACATCCTTTTTTGTCTGCAGAGCAGCACAGTTGCCAGGCTCATGAGATTGCAGGGCCAGAGGCATCCCAGAACACCCACTGGAGCCACATTTACTCACTGATGTGCTGTCTGCTTCAAGGAAAGAATGACTGAGCTTTGATCAGAGCACTGAAGGTTCATCTAGGTTCAGCACACTCTGATCCAGGATTTGGGCTTCTGTATTACTGTAGCATACACATTCCATACCAGTTTGCAGCAAACTGGATCCAGTTGTTTCAAGAAGGAACTCAAACAGACCCATCTGCCTGATGGACAAGCTTATGCCTAAGCCTGAAGCTACTTTGCTCCAAGGCAGCCATTGGAGCCCTAATACTTAACACTGCTTGACTCAGAAGGAACAAAGCACTGAAGGTACTCATACACTTTGAAATCCCTGGTTCTTGCTTTCTCCCCTTACAGAGCAACTTCTCATCATTCCTTTCCATTCAAACATGAATCATTCCCGATGGTCTGCTGCAGAGTCAAATTAAAAAAAAAAAAATCTCACCTGTCCAAAGAAGACACAAAATATCTGTGATCCTCTGCTTGGAGCAGAGCCCAACAAAACGCAGGAACAGTGAGTCCAAAGCTAGCAACGCTTTATGTCACTACCTCTGTGTGCTTGTGTCATGGTTTTAGGATTTTTGGTACTGGTATTCCACATCATAACATCATGTAGTGCATTTAGAGCGAAAGAGTTAAGGTTCCAGTTCTATGGATCATCGATAGTTCCAGGTATACCTGTCTCAGAAGAGAAGAAGAACTACATTCCCCAGAGGACTTTGCGGTATTTTTACATATTTACACTCAGAGGGGAAGATAAAAACTGTCTGCGGTCATGGGACGCTCTTTCCTTTGGGATCCACTCAGCAGTGGGTGCTCGCTGCCGTCTCGCCTTCAGCGTTAGCGTAAGGCCTTCGGTTTATCGGACACTCTCTCTTGCTCATTTTATTTGATTTATTAGCTTTAATTCCAATTATATTGCATTATATTGTGTTATTTTGCTTTCCGATATCTATTTAGTAAATTAGCTTTCCTTCTCAGATCGTTGCTGCTGTTTTGTTTCTAGGCCCATCTCCCTTTTCCCTTTTCCCTTTCCCCCTTCCCCTTTCCTGGGGCGTGGGTCTGTGGGTCCCCCGCACCAATCGTCACGGAACCGGGCCGAACCTGCCTGTAAACTGTTGACAGCTTGACATTAGGGAACAGCCCAACACTTCATCCTTTCTTTGCGGTCCAAAGGTAAAGTGAGGCTGTTTTCCTACTGCTCCTACAAGGGAAAGCAGCTCTTGCCACTGGAGAAGGGACTTCAGCAGTAACAGGACTTTCTACACCAGCTGATCAAACACTCGATTGGGAATTAGTGGGCTCTGTGTAAAAAGTTTAAAATAGTTCCTGGAGGTGAGCAAGAAGCAACATGCCAGCTCAGAAATACTGCCTTTCTGCAAACGGATACTTTGCTGGTTGTTTTGTCCATTATGAGGCTTAGGACAACCGTGCTACAAGGATGTCAGGGATCCTCAGGCAATACACATTACAGAGAAAAACATGCTCAAAAAGCATCAGTGGGGAGAAGGAAGTTCTGGGCTGCAAGGCCAACAAATACCTCATCCTATGGGATCCAAAATACTCAAGATCATACAGCAGTCTGTGGTATATCTTCAGAAAGGTCTGACTGTGTCAGAAGTCTAGACACCAGGTGTCAAACACGTGTCTAGTTGTAGGACCACATACCTTCAGCAGCTTGGCCTTCATGGAGGCAGTGATGGAAGTCGGGTTGATGAACTGGAAGGATGGTGCAGCATTATTGGGATATTGGACAGGGAACATCACCAGCATCCTGACTCTGTGGTTGCCACAGTGCACTGACACTGTGCAGCTACGATTCACCGCATCCATCTGTGTGATGAAAAGCAATTGCCTTGCATTCAGATCTTTAAACTTGCAGTGGCTTCAATTCACACTGAGGGGCTAATTTCCCCTGCACACCCATAAGACGAAGTCGTGCTGTTGTCAAGGGCAATGAACACAGTGACAGCAAAAATAAAAACCCAGGGAACGGTGTTCACCAGCAGACTGACAGTCCAGCAGCACCTGGAGACCCCAGCCAGCAGCAGGAATCAGGCTGCACCCAGATGCAGGCAGCAGCCCCAGGTTTGCCATTCCAGCACTGTGCTGGGCCGCCAGCCAGCTTCCACATACAGAAGAGGGTCTTCTGCTGTGTGAGGGAGAGGCCAAAACTGAGTGCCAGAGTGTGGGACAGTGAGGGCTGATCCAAATGAGTTCATAAAGAGTTGAAATGAGATCAGCTGCACGTACTGGAACAAGCTACTTAGCAGTTCTGGCAGAAGAAAAACACAGTCCAGCCTCCTATGGGCCAGTGCCAGCATAGTTACTATGCTGAAGTATTCCCCTCACTCCCAGTGCTTGAGAATATCCTCTTTTCTACCACCCATGGCCAAATAGACCTCTGCAGCTCAAAATAAACCTTGTTTACAGGCAGCAGTCACAGCAGCAGAAAGGCTTCAAAAGGCTCTCACAAGCCAGCTTGTACATATCCCTTTCTAGCCAAGTAGTGAAAGGAAACTACCTCCACGTTGACATTTCGGATCTGCACGTTGATCAGCGAGAACTCCTGCTGCAGTGTTTGAGGCAGCCCCAGTTGGTCTGTTTTCTTTCCCACCAGCAGGTCATTCAGGAAGTCTTCTTTTAAGGCTGACAGAAAAGATGCGGCACAGGCTAAGGCAAGTTAGAGCAAACCTTTGGCATGTAGTGCCAAGAGGCAGCCAAGAGAACAGGTTGCTTTTTGATATATGAAAGCATGAATTCTACCTGGCAGAGCCCTGTAAGCTGGAGGGTCTAAGCTGTTGTTTAGGGGAAGACTTCAGAGCCTTGCTCATAAAGCAAACAAACAATCTGTCTGCACACTGGTTTCCCAAGAAGGTTACAGAAGCCATCTGTACTCTATACAGCTCTAAATGGTCTGGTCTCTACTCACTTGAGACACCTTCTCCTCCCAGCACAGCACTGCCAGACATGAACAGATGAACTGGAGTCTCTTGGTCCAGCAGGAAAGAACTACTGCCAAAGTAGTCTCCAGGAGGAGCTCTGGTCTTTGGGATTCACACTCCACCGCTCTTGGCTTTCAGGGAATGCATCCAAAGCAATCTCATGAATACGGTTTTGGGAGGGAGGAGAGAGTATTCCTGGCCTTAGGAGAGGTTTAATTAATTTCAAGCAGCAGTGTCCATTTAATGTTGTAAAGCATTCGAGTGAACAGTCCTTAAATACTCATTTAAGTGCTGGATCTAGCTGTCCTCTTCCACTATCAATATTTTTTCAGTAGGACAATAACCCCTTAAACATGGAATATATTTGAAGAGCCAGGCAAGTGCTGCTGAGTACAAGGAATTATGATTAAGACATCCAATTTGACTGCATTTCAAAAGAACTGGTCACTGCCTGCTGCACCTGGCTGGCTCTTGCCTTGAACCTTGCTACATGCCTCCATTAGGACAGGTGAAGCTCTTGCTGAAGGGGGCTTTGCTGTGGCAACCCTTCCTAAGGTCAAATGTGTCCTTGGAAACATCATCAAAAGATGCAAGGGGTGTCCCCTTTACTCAGCTGTCATTCTCACCTTGATCTCACACAGACTATTCTTAGTGAGAAAACAGAAAACAAGAAATGCAAAAAGCTATCTTTTTGCAGGAGCTTGCCTGAAAGTCACTGTCTTTGCTGCTGGGACAAACATATATCTGGCTTTACTGCTGCCCAGCTGGTTGCTGAATTTGGATAGGTAGGACACTTAGCTACTCATTCCTATTTGTGATCTTATTATAGTGCTTATATATACTTCGCAATAGGGAGTTGAAAAAAGGATTAAAGGAATATCAGTGGCTCTCAGGGAAGATAATTATTTCCAGCTCAAAGACACCACCATAGCTTAACAAAAAAGCCATCTCTGAGGTTCCTAAAACGGGCACTGCCTTCATCTCCTCCCCCTCCTCCCTTCCAATTAACTTCTAATCTCCAAAAGCCCACATATCTGTCCAGATTCCTAATGATCTTTCATAGCAACAGCCAGTGAGAAGAGCTGCACACCGAAGACACAGCTGGTGAGCTTTCCGATTTATCCGTAGAGCACCGTTCTCTTCAAAGATCCCCCAAAGTGCTTTACTAATCTAACACAGAGACTTTGCAGAGGAAATTAAGCCACTTCCAGGGTAGCACATGTAAACAGTCCACAATTGCTTGTGGGCTACAAAGAATTGAAATTCCTACCTAGAGACTTGTGCATTGATCATGAAGTCACATTATCTGCAGCAACCCTGCTACAGATGAGTCATTTTAATTCCCTTTGCAACAAAGGAAATCTTACCAGTCCTGAACTAAAACCAGACCATGGATGTGACCTCATCAGGGACAGTGAAAGACCCTCACCTTCAGTGACATCAGGTAGTCACAATGACAGCCTTCCTCCTTATACTTCCAGCTAGAGCAAGAGAGGCTATGCTTCCTCATACGGGATTGCCCACAGTGAGCACACATAGCCAGAACACTTGCTATCATATCACAAAATCCTCATGTAGACAGGGGTGCTGGCAACCTTTAGAAACATGTTCTGCGACCATTCAGGAAGGCTACAAATGAACTTCACTGGGCAGGAATCTCCCAGTGTCAGGAAGAGCTTCCCTAAGGGACTTCAGGGTTGTCTCTATGATTCAGAGGACAGTTATTAGACCATTTCCTCACCTTCTCTTAAACTTGCTGGCAACCCAAACGGAGAATCAAATTGCTTTCCTGTAAACCTGCCACATGGGGACCCATTGTAGCACCCTGCTTCAGTACAGAAAAGAATTGTGAATCTAAACCCAAGCTGACACAGACACGGAAGTCCCTAGTTCTTCTTCCTCTAGATATAGAATCCTCTTTAGATGGTTTTTTCATATGTACATCAGCACCTTGGTTCTCAGCTGCTGCAGCCTCTTCTGTTTCATTCTAATCTCTTCAAACACTATTACCCTGAATGTTTAACCTGGCCAGAGCCTTAACCACACAAACCCTGCTCCACATTCCTGCCTTTGTTTGCCTTCTCTTCCATAAAGACAAATCAATACTCAATACAAAGCTCTATCCAACTATCTGGTACTCACGGGGTAGAGTTAATAGTCCTCTCACTCTGCTCTGCTAGCCTTCAATCACCTCTCCACAGAAAAAAAAAAAAAAAAAAACAAGTCGCTCTCTCCATAAGACTTTGGAATATGACAAAAGACAGTGACTCTAGCTGAAGGATTCAGATACTATGCAAGCAGTTTGTGTCACAGCTCTTTATCCACAAAACCCTCTTTCCCATGGATCTAATTCATCTCTCAGCTTAAAATGAAATGCATTCTTTAAGAATCAGAAGTGATTTTCTGATTACCTTATTTCTGGCAGGAAGCCACAAAGATGACCTAAAGGCAATGCTATTAAATGCTACTAGTGACAAGGAAGAGATTTGTTTTACAACTAGAATGACATCATTGTGCTAGAGGAGAAAAAATTTGATAGAACAATCCTGAGAAAGCCCTTGTGTTTTCTCTCCTCCCAGACTGGAATCTGGGAATCTCTGAAACACCAGTTTGTGCTCTGCTTACAGTGTTATTTTCTTAGGTCGTGATGAATCTTCTTCTCAACATAAAGAGAGTTGGTGTTTGAGTTCCCCAACTCATCCCTTGCCTCACCTTCCTCATCCCCATGCCCAGAGCCATGCTGGGGCTCAGAGTCCTGGGGTTGAAGGGTCTTGTCTGGCTCGGGCAGAAGAGAAATCCCATCAATGAGGTCATCAACTCCATCCAGGATATCATTAGCACAGAGCTGAAAAGAAACAAACATACCAACAGACCACCACTAAACAACTAATTTCTGGATTTGCAAGGTGGGTCTGTGCACTCTACAGTCACAGACCTTGACACTGTTTCTTTGACAAGATAGGATGTTTCTCCTCTTCCCAGCATTTTCCTCTTTGTCACTTCTGAGCGGCTTCCTTGCTTACAAAGTCACTAAATTGACAGAACAGTCTAAGTAACAGAGGTTTTACTTCAAACTAAAACCAATATGCCTTAACACTTCTAATTAATGTGTGTACATGTCAGAAGTCAATTTTTAGATGAGATGTGACAGCAGCATGCTTTCTGCTTTTGACAGTCACACTTCAGAAGAATTTGGAGGCCCAGGTAAATATTACAGGTCCTAGTGCTTTAAGTCCTGTACCAAAAAAAGACCATGAAAACTTGAAACACAAGTTCAGCACAGGAAAACAGGAAACGAAGTGAAGAAACACAGAGAGAAGAAAGGATAAGGTTATGATGTAGCAAACTACAGTACTGGTCACCAGCAACATGCTGTCACGTGTAGCTTGATCAAGACAAGAACAAGAGGGGAGAAGGAGCCAGCAGAGGATGAGTGAAGTCTCTGATACAAACAATTGGTTTAAAGGCAGGACAGAAATAAACTATTCACAGCTGTATCAGGTAGGCATAAAGGGGCACTTTTCACAGAGGTTTGTTACAGACCTGCAAGACATTCACAAAAAACAAAAATAGGAGGTGAATAGTGACATTTGCTGATGTCACCACGCTATTCAGGGTAGTAACACAGTGGCTGACTACCAACAGTCACAGAAGGATCTTACAGAGAAGATGAGCTTTGGTTCAAATAAATACAAAGCAATGTATACTGGCAAAAAATGACAAGTTTAAGCTGACTGAGGGAGCAAGACACAGAGAACAGACTAAGCTGATGTTTTCATGGAATTATGCTTGACATTTTAAAAGCAAACTGAATACTGGGAAATCTTTGCTAAGAACAACATTCTGATCCCCATCTCAAAAAGCAGTAGAGCTGAAAAAGGGTCATGAAATGCAAAAGAATGATCAAAATTCTCATATGGGGGATGAAGGAAATGAGGATGTTCTGACTAGACGAAGGAGGTAGCTGAGACCTTCAGCCAAGAGGTCTATATGACAGAATCTACAGACAAGATGGTGTAAGATTGGTTGCTTATCTCATCTTCAATGTTGAGAGCAAGTATGTATCAGAAAAAAAAAAAAAGAAAAAAAAACTAGCAGGTAGCAAAATTAACAAATGAAAGGAGCTATTTTCCCATACAACGTGCAGAAAAGCCATGAAACTCCTTGCTCACAGCACATTTAGGATGACAAAGGTTCAGGAAGATAGAATGAATCTGTGGAAGTGAAGCCCATCGACCTCCACCAAATGCAAAGATGCCAGGCTTGGTAGGCCTCCAAACTGTAAACTACAGGAGGATGGGAGGGCATTTGAGAGAAATGTCACTCCATACTTGCTTCATTCTTACCCTCTTCCAAGACATTCACAGCTGAAGATGAGACAAATGCGGGCCATCCTGACTGTATGAACCCTCTGCTCTGACCCAGCAGAGCTGTCCCAGCTTGCTTTATCACTCTGTAATTGCTGCCAGACAGCAGAATGCACCAGAATTCCTCCAGCCTGCACCAGGCCAAGAGTCAATGGAAACATGAGAGGAAGCAGAGGGTGTGATTCCTGCATTTACCTGATACCTAGAATGCCAAGCACAGACTGGTAGCTGCAGAGGTGGCTACCTTCAGAGTTAACTGGGTTCAGCTGCAGTTACCTTCAGAGGCAACTGGGCAGTAACTGATCTCCACCTCCCCCAGAGCCTTGCATGCTTACTGCTACATGACAAAGTGGCTTTACACAGAGAGAGAGGCCTCAGCACAGGCCTCCCGGAGGATGTTTCTCACCACATCTGGGCTGGAGCTGAAGGGGGAAGTGAATGGCAGCTTGCTGCTCTGTGTCTGCAGCTCTAGGATACCAGAACAGTGACTGGGAGTGCAAGGAAAGGGAGGTGAATCCAGACTGTAAGAAAAATGCCTACAGTTTAAAAGTGTTTACGTACCCTCTGCAGCTGAGAATCAATCCGCCACATCCGCAGAGTCTGATCACGGGACCACGTAACCAGCTGGTAGTCTTTAGAACCTAAAAAGGACAGAAACTTATAGACCCAACTGAAAACTGAGACTGTATCTCAGTGCTGCTTTTAGTGCAAACAGAAGCAAGCAAGCTTGCAGGGAGGTCAAATGGATAAGGCACTACACTGAACGGCAGAACTCGTGAACGCTATCCTGCTCTGAACTGACCTGGGCTTTTATTCCTCCTCCTGCATCACAGTTACCATGCCTCTAGCAGGATATCATTTACAGATGAAACCCACAAAATATATATAATGAATGTGATTCAAGTTTTCAAACTGGTAATGAACAAGACTGCCTATAAAGTTTATTTAAGCGGAAAAAGCGATGTGGTTGAGAAATGGATTCATTTTTATATTACTGCAAAGTTTAAACAGGTGATGAACTAAACGACATTTTAAGATGCAAACGTTTAAAAACATTTCTAAGCTACAGTAGCTGGCCCTGGGCATCCTTTTCCTTCTGAAAGAGCTGCTGATGCCAAGACAAGTTCAGATTACAACCAAATACATCTAAACACATACTATCTAGCAGCAGATAAAGGTACCAGGAGCTATTTATGTCCATGTGTAGGTCTACTGATACAGATTAAATTTCCTTTGTTAAACAGCTGCTGTTGCTTAAGAATTTGCTGCTGCACAACTGCCTCTTACACTCATCTGCTGAGGCACAGTGACTGTCTAAATTCAGCACTACAGATTTTGTGCAAGGAGATTTGTGCTATCTTGAGGTATTCTTGGCTGTCTTCGCATTGAAGTGGGCTGGGAATGCTTGTGTGATTAATGTTTCTTGAGAAAAGCATGACTTCCAGCCTTAGTATGTATACGTGAATTCAACTGAGACAGCGCAATTGCAGTTCAGGTCTGCTCAAACACTCATACACAAGCTCTCTTAGACTGCACCTCCAGATCCTAACACAGATCTGTACTGCTGCGCACCTCTTTTTCAAAGAAAAGCAAGAAATAGAGAAAAAGGTGCCTTAATTGAATTGCTCCAGCAACTGGTGGCAGAATTGATCAGAATTCAGGTCTCCTAAATCCCAGTCCAGTGCTCCGTCAACTTCACCACCTGTAGCTGGCAGATGCACAGGCTCCAAGGTCAGAGATTACTGTACTGAGTGTCCCTGAGAACAAGAGCAGGGGTCCCACAACACCCCTGAGAACGAGTGCAGGAGTCCCATTCACACACAGACAGCTATGCAGTGCAGAGATGAAACTGACTCCTAGCTCAACTGTGAGCCTGTAATGCCTCCAGTCTGGAGTCTCCCAGCAGCTCTGCGTGCAGAGCAGTACCATCAAAACCAGGCATGTTCATTCTGTCAATAGTAGCTGAGGTTCTGGAAATGAAGCTGCGTGCTGTGTCATTATCCAACCTCTAATACGGAATTTCCTATATTTAGCTGCCTACGCTGGAAAATGCAGTCAGAATTGAACACTGTCAGCAGCCTCCCCATCCCACACTCTCCCTCCCCTGCCTTTGCCAGCATATGGATAAGGAGGCAGTACTGGTTCTGAGGTCATGTTGGAGGCTGCAATCCAGGCAGCAGTGTGAGGGGTTAACTGGTTAGCCTGCAGCCCCAAGTAGGGGGAGGGTGCCTGCACTCATACACCCATCTAATAGTTTGTACAATTTATTCTGTAAGATACATTTAAAAATAGACTCACAGGGGAGAGGAAGCAATTAGAGTCACCGCTGACCCACTCAGCATTTGCTGGATTTGCTTTGTTAGCATGGAAACAACAGGGCAATGCTTCTGAGGCCACTGTGATAAAATGAGTGGAAAATAGCCGTAGCTTGGGGGGAACAGCAGCAGACAGGGGCATGAAAGCAAGCTGGAACTCCTCCAAGGAAAGGTAAGAGTCAGAGGGTGACAGCACGAGCATCGCAGCCAGGAGCCGTGGAAAGCTGAAGGCAGCAAGGCAGGAGAGAACACTGAGCCCAGCCCTGAACTCACCTTCTTTCTGTTTCCTCCACTGAAACTCCAGCACCACGTCGTCATGTCCCACAAAAGTATGAACAGGTGTGTTCAAGTCAAAGACATTCCAGAGAAGTAAGCTGTTCTCTCGTCGGAGCTGTGGGACCATCACTGTCACCAGCCCATTGCTGAAAGGCTTGGGAGAGAAACACCTTTTGGTTAACCCTGGGGAGGTACACTCCCCCACTATTAGCATGCTCTGTAATTCTCTCCTACTGTCATCCATAAGAACATGCTGGATTTAAATGAGCTCAGCACTAAGCAGAACCAGACCTAAAGCAGGACAAGTGAGAAAGTAACTGCTGTGTAAAACTGGCACCTTAAGAAGGAAAAGATGTAATATGCTCAGAGAGATTCAATGCACCTCACATAAGGTTAGCCATTTCTTTCTGCTTCTCCCTCACTTATCAGCTGTGAAAATGCAGTGGTTTCAGCATAGACTTTCCACATGGGATCCTTATTGCAATTTGCCATGCACTGTAAGAACTGCTTCCTAGGGATAGCCCTGGCAGCCACTCGCAGTCCTGACCTCAGAGGAACACTATAACCCAGTCTTAACAGCTCCACGAGGGCATGTGGAAAAAGGTCCAAAGCCTCAGGAGACAGCATTGACTTCAGGACATATTCAGATGCCCAGGGAAGAGAATAGGTATGACTAATGTTAAGAGTCTTAGCTGCACATAGCTGTGTGTTTGCTCTATATAAAAGCGCTACTTCTTAGATCTGACATGCTATAAGGGCCCAGTGTACCACAATGGGAGATTTGGGGAGCAGAGGAAGCCCTCAGAGAGCACAAAAGTCTGTGTGCTACATGTATCAGTGCTGGACACCAGCGAAGAAATAGGGCAGTGAGAGCAGCAGCTGCTCTCCAAGACTTCTGCTTCCAGAGCCTCACACCTGACTTTTACCCCCAACAGGATGATGCCAAAGACTGGGATCTCACACTGCCAGTGATTTCTTCTCTTGAGTGCCCCCACTGCAGACATCACTTTTCTAGGCCTTGTAAGCACCATAAGGAACTTTTAAAATCCATTTAACATCAAGTAGAAGCGCTGAGAAGCTCTGCAGCAGTTCTTTACTTAACATGCCTTCATGAATTTGCTCTCACAGCATAAGTGGGGCTGGTGGGTGTTTCTCACTCACTGTGTATCTCGCTTTCCAGACAGGAACCTGGCAGGGAAGGATATTGAGGTATTTCCGAGGCTGACGGTAATCCCAGAACTTCAAAAAGAAAAGAAAACAGGAAACAATAAACCAAACAACAAAACCATCAATCAAAAGACAAGCAAAGGCACAAGTTAGCTGGACATGCTTTTAAGCTTCAGCTTTCCACATTGCTTATAGATATAACAGAGTGAGAAATGTGCCAGGGTGTGCACAGCATCATTAGTAACTCCATTCATTAACAACAGAGATGGCCCCAAAGGATGAATACCAAGTGATCAGCATCTGGCAGCAGCTCTTAGACAGCAAGTGACTTGGGGTCACGTCCACAGTGATCACAGCTTGAGTAATTAGAACATGGAGACAGGCAGGCTGCTGGGGCTTTCAGAGATACAAGGTACCCTGCAGGCCTGGACTAACCAATGTGCCAGTCCAGACTGGAGGCAGGTCCACCTTGCTGTTCCCACTAATTCTGCAAGGAAAAATCAAACCTTTTGCTTTAATAGAATACGCATCAATTGCATTCACCTCAGAGCTTACCTAAACGTGAATGAATTCCATTTGGCTGACATACCAAGCACACTATTCCCCCCCAAGTAAGGCTCTGCATAGTAACGCTTGCAGACATATTGATAACCCGATCTGACATGAGTTTGAGAACCCCAGGGGCTGGAGCATGTCTGCCACCAAGTTGCTGGAATCAGCTTAAGGCTGGCAACTCCACATTTTGGGAAGGAGGCACTGCTGGCAAGCAACAGACAGAGGCAGTTGTTTCCAGCTTCAAAGCACTGCAGCTATGTTAACCATGGCAAGCACACGTCCACTCATCCTGCAATCATTTCTCTGCGTCTATTCTGTAAGCACACCCCTGGTTCAATTCAAACAGGCTGCCAGAGAACAGAATAAGGATCCACGTCCAGATCTTGCCAATGGCAAGCACTGTCCAGTGCATCAGCAGAAGGGAATTTGCTCCACCATCCCGGCACCTCCCAGGCAAAAGTCCCAGAAGCAATACTTACCCTGACAGAGTTGTCCTGGCTGGAAGTGGCCAGCGTGTACTCATTGTCAGGATGCCAATCCAGACCATGGATTTTAGAGAGATGAGCTGCTAAGTATTCTACTGCAGTGCTGGGTTTCTGGAAGGAGAGACATTTTCCTTCTCAGCACAGGACTTAGGAAATTTGGTCTAGCTCTTTGGTGTAAAAAGAAACACTTTAACAAGGACAAGAGGTAGAACACCCTCCTGCCAGGGGAAGGTATTAGCTCAGTAAAATAGCTGAAGGAAAGGGGCTGTGAAAGGTGTGGTAAATTCCACAGACACCAAGTGCAGCCCTGAACCACACTTTTATGTTCAGTAAAACAGTTAAGAGACCAGCAACAAAGTCTAAATGGGCACAATTAATGATCAGAGGGAAGGAGCACCTCTCCTACCAAAGAAAGGTTGAGGAAACTGGGCTTGCTCAGCCTGGAGAAGGTTCCAGGAAGACTTCATTGCAGCCTTCCAGTACTTAAAGGGAACTTTAAGCAGGAGGGAAAATAGCTTTTTACATGGGCAGATAGCGACAGGACTAGAGGGAATGTTTTTAAACGAAAAGGGGAGATCTAGGTCAGATGTTATGGGAAAATTCTTTACCCAGGGGCAAGTGAGACACTGACACAGGTTGCCCAGAGAAGAAGTGGATGTTCCATCCCTGAAGGCATTCAAGTCCAAGTTGGATAGAATCCTGGGCCTTGAACTGGTGGGTGGTAACCTGCACACAGCAGGTGTTTGGAACTGATGAGCTTTAAGGTCCCTTAAATCCAAACCGTTCTATGATTCTACAGTAATTTCTGGGGAGGGATATTATGAACACATTCTCTTCTGTCTCCTGGGTTCAAGATTCCCTTGTTCAAAGCACCCCACAAAAAAGACTGCAGACAAAACAGTAATTTTTTCCACAGTATTTATCTGTGACCAGAGGGAAGCCTGCACGTGGGAGGTGGGAATCTGCACAGGCAACTCAAGAGATCCTCAACTCACCCTTTTGTCCCAAATTCGGACATCCCCATCATGGCTTGTTGCTAAACAGTTGGCATTCTTCTTGTTCCATTTGACCTGGGAAGCTCCAGCTGCAGCACAAACAAAAAATGAGCAATTAAAAGGTGGCACAGCACACTCTTGACCTGTTCTTGGAGCTGTTCCTTGCACGAGAAAGGCAGTTCAGAGGAAAGGGATCCCAGAAGCCAGCATGAAGAGTGGCATGAAAATGAATAAGAACTGATTTCTCATCTTCGTGCTTGTATCCTGAAGACACTGAAACATATTCCATTCCAAGCATGTTTGTTGTACCACAGGCTGCACTGGAT
The DNA here is from genome assembly GCA_013399175.1 of Odontophorus gujanensis. Classification (NCBI taxonomy): domain Eukaryota; kingdom Metazoa; phylum Chordata; class Aves; order Galliformes; family Odontophoridae; genus Odontophorus; species Odontophorus gujanensis. The sequence continues at coordinate 157,296 of VXAB01003888.1, forward strand.
TAATATATTCATGCCCATTAGCTCACATGGAGCAACTTCTTCCAGAAGAGAACTACACATTCCTTACTCCTCCCCCCAGACCCTTCCACTTTCATTTAAGCTACCTCCTGGTTCTCAGAGATGGATTCATCTGACTCCCTAACACCCTCTGTACTACCATACGTCAAACAGGGTGTTAGTGATACTGATCTATTATTGAGGTAGAGAGATGGGAGAAGACTGTAGCACAGGAGGACCACGTGTCTGGCCACACTGGGTGGATGAGAAGGCCAACCTAAGAAACTGTCAAAATACACAACAACAAATCAAAGACATAACAACACGGTACAGAAAATGCAAGATGGTCTAGGTATCATAAGGGACTCAGTCAAGGACCTAAAATTAAAGTTGGCTGGAAGTTTCCAATACTAAACTTTGGTCAATGTGGATTGTCCAGACGTCATAAGAAAAATACACGTTCTGTTCATCCTTATTCTGCCAATATTTTCCAAACATTTTAAGCCATCAGAAAGGCGACGTCAATAAGAAATCTGAATGGATCTCACAGCTTGCTGCTATGCCTTCACAACCTACCTCCTGCTGCACAGTGAGCAGATTCATCCTGTCAGTCTGACAAAAAGCTAGTCCAGGGGTAAAGAACTGCCAAGAAGCTGCCACTTGATTGAGTTGATCCACTCACTGAAGGGTACACAAATGCCTGGACAAGTACTAAACAGAATCAGGCATGGGAGAAAGGGGGCTCTCTGGGAGCTAGGTTGGCTCAGCCAGCATACGAACCCTCACCCCAGGCACCAGAATAGAGCGCTGCCTGTCTCTGATTCAGTACAACTTCTGCTGCTTTTCTCCAATTCAGAAAGGTTTCTGCAGTGCTGTGGTTGAGAGGTTTACCAGCTGGGAGGGATGGGGGAGTCACTGCAGATGTGCAGCCAAAAGAGATTAAGCAGTAGAACACAAGACGCATGTTATGAGGACTACAGCAGCACCGGGAACAGTAATTCAGGAAAAGGACATGTTTTGCCTGTAATCCATACCTTGCTCCACTCCAACATGTTGCTGGTCAAGATGAACACGCACCACTTCTAGCAGGCAGAAACACAGGTGGCTAGACTGGGCACTGCCAACAGCCATGACAACTGGCTTTCCAGAGCAACTACAGCTCATAGAAAGCATCTTCATGTCATCGCAGCAGCTGCCAGCAGACTGAATGTGCTCCAGAGAAGCACCTAGCCAGGGGGCATGCTAGGCAGTTGGCAGCATTCGGTACCACTGCCTGGAGTGTGGTTTAGGTTCTCATTTGATCTAACTGACCATAAAAGGAAAAGAGAAAATGCAGACAAGCAACACAGAGAGGACAAGCAGCGTGGTTAAGCAGAGTAGAAGCTGTTCACATTTAGAAGGTAAATGTGCTGGTTTGACTATCCTGCTGAATGTTCCAGACCCTTAATTTCATCAGTCTTTCACTCCACCTTTTAAACAACCCCAATGAGTCCATCTTTCCTTCTGTTTCCATGCCACGAACCCCACAGCTTCAGCTGGCTGGCAGGCACAAAGGAACGCAGAAGTTCCTTCCACCCACCCCTAAAAATCAGCAGCACAAGGAAATTTCTGCACTTCACCCTTATTTCACATCCCTTCTGCATTCTGCTCCTCTAGCAGGAGCTGTGAATGGAAGCCTTTTGGGTTGTTCCTACATAGGACAATCACACATGGTGACGCTTCTTTATTCCACTATGTTCAGCCTCAGAGCATGGAAAAAGGGAGAGAGAACAGCAGAGGCACACAACACTGAATTTAAACATACCTGTATCACACGTACTTACCCACTGCAGACAGTGAGACTGTAGGCTTCCTGGTGTCTCTGAAATACAACACAGATAAAGAGAGTACCCATGGCACAGCCAAGCAAGCCCAGCCTCCCCTGTGAGCTTCACACTGTTCCAGAACTAATTTTATCGTTGCCTCTTGGGAGTTAATGCACCTTCTGCTTACTTAAGTGGTAAATCTAGAACTGAGATATGCCACATTAAATGGAATAAACAAAGAGGTAACCAGCAGAAGGACAGTAGTCATTGTTGCCACAAACCACAGCAGCAAGGTTAGGCCCTAGGATGGACGTGTAGGGGACATGAAGGAAGAGAAACACATGTACAGGGTGACACGCTGCTACTGGGCAGGCAAAGGGAACACTGGGCTCACTTAAATGTTGCTGTAGGAGGCAACAAAACAGCCTTTCTCAGAAAGTCTAAAAGGAACAAACAGAGCTGTTGAAAAACTCAGCAAAAGCCACTGCTGTGTTTGTCACGTCCTAGCACACCTTGATTCAAGGTAGATGGGACAGGGACTTCAGCGCAAAGGCTTCATGTCCGTGATGCAACAACAAAATAAATAGGAAATAAAGCCAGCTGCAAAGACCCCACAGAACAATTTCTGCAGCGGTATAAGCCAGTGTGGCACCATGACAACTTGCAGCTGCTAGGACATGAATCTAGGCAATAATTCAACCCTTGACACTGGTCATCACGAAGTTACCTGCCCTTTCATGAAAAATACCACTGGAAACAAGGAATACTGCCTTCAGCTTACTAGGTTGCTAAAAAGCAGAACATTTTCTAGAATGAACTGCACCTCTCCCACTAAGAATTTCTGACTAATCCAAAAGTTTTGTGGGTTTTTTTTAATGAAAAATTAATTGAGGAACTTCAGCTACCCTTACTGCAGGGTTATCTCCTTAGGGCTTCATCAGAGACAGCTGCTTCACCAGGACATTTCTTTGCTGGAGACCAGCAGTACATGGATCTCACTGCCCCAGGAAGCTGAGACATTACTAGGCACATGTGGAACACGGGCCAGTCAGAAATCACCTGAGCAGGCATTTTTGGACAAGTGACAAAAGCAAAGACAAAATGCTGGAAGGGCACAACAGAGTTAAATCAGAGCTTCCGATACAGTCTGCAGAGATCTCTCTTTTTTTTTTAAACTCAATACTAAGATAGCATCACAGGAAAAACACAACTACCAGTTACTGTCTCGCTCTGTCTTTTAATTACACATTAGTAATATATTGTCATTCTCAAGCACCATTTAACCAAGGATGTAGGTGCTTCGTAGGAGCTAAGCAAGCCTCAGGGTACCCTGGTGCAGTGGGGTTATATAATTATCCTTCTATTATAACTGAGCAAGGGAGGTAGAGAGGAACGAAGTGACTTGCCAGGGGTCATACAGTGGTGCTGCACAGCCAGCAAGGCAATCCAAGAGTACCAGTGCCAGCTCCTTGTTTCTCAGGTAGAGAATGTGAGGTTTTAACACTGGTGAGTTTGGACAGATTTGTTACTGCAAAATTACTCATGACAGAAAGCACCAGAAATCCAGGGAAGTCACAAACAAGAAAAGGTTCCTGACTACTGCTCCCACTGCTGAAGGAGAGTCAGCCACAGTCTCTGCATTAAGAGGAAAACAACTTTAGAACCATGAAATGATGCTCATTCACCCAGCTAAAGGGAAAAAAAAAAACAACATTGAGGAAAATGCCTGGGTTCCAGGAAAAGCTTCCAAGGAAAGATCTGAAGTAGGCAGGTATAGGAGCCAGATGGTATTGCTGCCAATCAGGAAGAATGCCTGTTGCTTAACCATACCTATCTGCTTCCCTTCATCAGCTCTGAGCTGGCCTTAAAGCAGGGAAACAGAAGCCATTCTTTGAGACTATGAGAAGTAGATGCAGACCCTGCAAGCACAGCTAAAAGCAGTGCCCCTCAGCATGTGCAAGTTGCTAATTATGGAAATGAGTCCAATGATTTCCTTGAGGTGCAGCATTCTTATTCTTTCTTGATGTCCCAGATATAGAGGTATGTGTCAACAGAACTGGTGACCAGCAGGTCTGGTTCGAACACTGACCAGTCCAAGTCACTGCAAATACAAAGACATAGTAGGTGAATGGAAAAAAGCATAGTTAGCACCTATGTCNAGGAAGCTGAGACATTACTAGGCACATGTGGAACACGGGCCAGTCAGAAATCACCTGAGCAGGCATTTTTGGACAAGTGACAAAAGCAAAGACAAAATGCTGGAAGGGCACAACAGAGTTAAATCAGAGCTTCCGATACAGTCTGCAGAGATCTCTCTTTTTTTTTTAAACTCAATACTAAGATAGCATCACAGGAAAAACACAACTACCAGTTACTGTCTCGCTCTGTCTTTTAATTACACATTAGTAATATATTGTCATTCTCAAGCACCATTTAACCAAGGATGTAGGTGCTTCGTAGGAGCTAAGCAAGCCTCAGGGTACCCTGGTGCAGTGGGGTTATATAATTATCCTTCTATTATAACTGAGCAAGGGAGGTAGAGAGGAACGAAGTGACTTGCCAGGGGTCATACAGTGGTGCTGCACAGCCAGCAAGGCAATCCAAGAGTACCAGTGCCAGCTCCTTGTTTCTCAGGTAGAGAATGTGAGGTTTTAACACTGGTGAGTTTGGACAGATTTGTTACTGCAAAATTACTCATGACAGAAAGCACCAGAAATCCAGGGAAGTCACAAACAAGAAAAGGTTCCTGACTACTGCTCCCACTGCTGAAGGAGAGTCAGCCACAGTCTCTGCATTAAGAGGAAAACAACTTTAGAACCATGAAATGATGCTCATTCACCCAGCTAAAGGGAAAAAAAAAAACAACATTGAGGAAAATGCCTGGGTTCCAGGAAAAGCTTCCAAGGAAAGATCTGAAGTAGGCAGGTATAGGAGCCAGATGGTATTGCTGCCAATCAGGAAGAATGCCTGTTGCTTAACCATACCTATCTGCTTCCCTTCATCAGCTCTGAGCTGGCCTTAAAGCAGGGAAACAGAAGCCATTCTTTGAGACTATGAGAAGTAGATGCAGACCCTGCAAGCACAGCTAAAAGCAGTGCCCCTCAGCATGTGCAAGTTGCTAATTATGGAAATGAGTCCAATGATTTCCTTGAGGTGCAGCATTCTGATTCTTACTTGATGTCCCAGATATAGATGTATGTGTCAACAGAACTGGTGACCAGCAGGTCTGGTTCGAACACTGACCAGTCCAAGTCACTGCAAATACAAAGACATAGTAGGTGAATGGAAAAAAGCATAGTTAGCACCTATGTCAAAACTCCCAGTACATTTATTTGACAAACTCACAGCTACTTCATGACTTCTACTCCAACTTTTCAAGTAAAAAGCAAGATCTTAATAATTTCTCTAGGTAAATTCCAATAAGCACTGAAACACTTCTAAGTAAATTCCAGTGAGACATTCTCCTAGCCCTGAACTTTATAGCTATGCTGTGTGTTCTCTTCCCTCCACAGGAAAAGGCACACCATCTCAGTGAATTCCCAGTTATCACACATTCTTGGCATCAATCCTTCATTCTGGAATGTCCCCCTGTTGGGCTCACCAGCTACACCTGGGACACAGCCTCCTGTCATCCCAAACAACTGCCATTTCAATTTGCTGCCATTACTTCCCGCAGTCAGCAGCTGGAGTAAGGCAATGCTATTAAATGCACCCTTAGAACTACAGGCAGAGATCTCTCAAGCATCACTAACTCACTGTGAACTTCATTTTTGGGATTATTTGCTTTAACTCAGCTGCTACCATGCAGAAATATGGCTGGGATTCAATTTAATAAGCATGCTGCTATCTGTTTCCCTGATTATGGCTGCTGTTCATTACAAGGACAGTAGCCTAAGGCAACGACACTGGAGCTATCAAAGGCTAAACTGATATACTGGGGAAAGCCACTTCACTTCTGACATCTTCTCCAAACAGGAAAGTAAGATGGGGCAGGAGGGACAGTAAATAAAAAGAAGCTCAGAGTAGAGCCTGCATACAGCCAAGGCTGAACCATTCATCTGATACAAAACAACCCACTGTTTTCCACCCAGCAGTTCACAGCACCACTTGTTTCTCACCTGATCACACGCGTGTGTCCTTGCAAGGATGTGCAAACTTCCCCATTACCTTCCTTCCACTTATACAGGTCAACTCGCTGGTTGCTCTGAAATACAAAGGAAGAAGAGTGAGACTGTGCCAGGCAAACAAGACAGGACATGAATTCACACGTCATGACCAGGTTCCCTTCCCTTTAAATACCCTGCTAGCAATCGGCCCCACTGTGAATAACAAAGCCCTTGCTTGACCGAAAGCAGAACAAAGATGAACATACAGGCTGCAAGGCCCCTCAAAAGCCTACACTTCAATTATATCCACTTAAAATTGGAGATAAACAAGAACAGGAGAAAAAAAATCACATTGCAAAACAATTCCATAAACTGACGTTCTCAGAACTTTTATTTCTTAACAACAAGTAGTAACTGTGGGCAACAGGCAGGCAAATTTTCTCTGCAGGAATAGCCTGGCAGCCTGCTCATATTCACAACCAGTTTTCAGCAAGGGGGATGATGGATCACCACTGGTTCTCCTCAGCTCTCCCTTGATTCCCTTCTGCAATAATCAGGGCCACTGCCAAATGAGAACAGCACAGTCTAATGGTTTCAGGGTCACCTCCTCAAGGGTACTTCCATTTTGCCAGTTCAGGAAAAACTAAAAGATTTAAGTGCTTATCACTAACTGTAAACCACAGGAGCAAACCAAATGAATCAATGACAACATCATTTAGGGTTTCCTCATTCATTCCAGGAATAAATCCTCCCCCAAACACGGCCACACAGTTACTTGAAACTAGCCATTGTACTTTAAGTTCAGGTTCTGCCCCACTCAAAATTCACTTCAGCCCAGGCCAGTTCTCATCTTTCTGGGACAGAAATTACCTTTTGGGGCACATACATAGTACCAAGCACAGTGGTATGAGCTATGGCTGGAAATTAACAAACAAAAGGCGAAACAGAATCACAGAACATCCCCAGTTGGAAAGAACCCAATAAGGATCACCAAGTCCAACTCCTGGCTCCACACAGAACCAACTAACAGGTCTTTAAAATTTGATCTCTCGTCTTCAAGTGTACAAGGAGACAGGTAAAGATAATAGAGAGCAGACAAATCTTATATTTTACGGCTGCTTTTTTCCTACCTCAAAGCTGCTGCTTAAGAATTTGAACTAACTGACAGATAAAACACTCCAGCCTTCCCTGAAATGGGAGGTCTCCTCCCAACTCAGCAATAATATAACTGCATTTCTGTAACAGCTCACAGCAGGGCTACAGAAGAGCTTGGGGCTAGGAAAACTGCTTGCATTTTTCTCATTGAAAGGACTGAAAGGGGGAGAGTGAAATTACCCAGTGGAATTTGTCCAGGACTCCAGAGCTCATGCTAGAAGATGAGAATGTCCAGAAGTTTCACAGGCCCTTAGTGGACTACCTCATGTAGAAAGTACTGCCTGTAGCACCAGGCGTGGCAGGATGACAGCTCCTTCCGCTAGCAGCACTTTTATAAAAAGTGCTTTCAAAAAAGTGCTTCTCCTGATAAGAATCAACATGCACTTCCAACAATTTCATCACCCTCCTGTTCAAGCACTTGTGACCACACAATAGGAGTAACAAGGATCTAGAATGGAAAACAATAGCATTTCTGAAACAATGGCTTAGGAGTCCCCCGATATGAGCCAGAGGGCAGACAGAGCCAAGCACAGCAAGAGGACCTGTTTCATTTCTTCGGGAAATAAGCCAAAGAATGAGAAGCCCTTATCCAAGCACAAGGACAGGCTTCCCCTCTGACTGCACCACTTCCAATGAACTGCCCTTCACACAGAGTGCAGTTTTTTTCAAGCAGAAGGGAAGCCTTCTGCACTCCCTTTCCACCCACAGTGATGCAGAGGTACACTACATGGTACGCCTGAGCTGGCTTCATATGACAACCTCAGCACAGGACTCACAGCGGATTGATGGTCAGAAGCAGTGTAGTGCACCTCCACAGAGCTGAACCCAAGCTAACTTAGCCTTCCCAATATAGCTTCAACCCCATAGGTACAGCCCTATGTAAACACATCCATGCTGCCTCCAGACCTGATCTGGGACACAGACCTGATACCTTCCACTTCTAAACAAGGCAGGCTAAATTCTAGTCCTGGGACAGGGCCAGACTGTATCAGCATCAAAAAGCCAGCTGACTGCAAGATGGATAAAGAAATGATTCTGATCCAAAATGAGAGAGCTGTCCGATGTTGTCTTGGGCATTTCCTACCTGATGTGCGTCTGCTCCCATTTGCTGGAGGGCCCAGCTCAGACTGGAGATGACCAATCACTGAATATTGCTTTCACAGTGTGTTTGAAAAGAAGCTTTCCTGCTCTACTCACAACCTGCACAGAGCATTCCTTATTTGGTTTTGCTTTTCATAGGCTGTATCCAGAAGTGGCACCAAAGGACACCACCTGGCAAGGTTTACTAGCCCTCCACTTAGAAGATGACAGCTGCTGAAGGCACCTGAAAGATGTCAGTCATGTACAGCTGGGAGGAGAAAGACTAGGTGATGGGGAATGTCAGAGGGCAAACCAATAAAGGCTGCTAACTTGTAACATTGGTCCACTTTACAGACAATCTTTAATTTCAATAATAGCTATTCCCAGAAAGAAAAAAAACAAAAATCATCTTCAACTAAGATTTCACAAAATAATAGATGAAACTTCCCCACTCTACCTATTTGAGGACTCATCTATAGAGGTAGAAGCAGCCCAGCAAACATACTTCACTGTGACAATAGTCCACATCCAGCTAAAGCCAGTAGATGTGAGCCCCAGGGCTGCAGCAAAGGCTGCTGCTGACAGCTGAGTGTGCTTGTGTGAACAAGCCACAAAGCACCACAGTCAGAAGCTAAGAACTGCACTCGAGTCTCAGGTGGCCTCTAGATCAGCACTGTTTAAACATGGCCCGCACTAGTGCCTCTTCACAACAGCTGATTTACTTCTCCATACATTTAATAAAAAGTCCTTCTGACCTGGTCCCTGCCTTACAAGCCCAGATTGTTATAGTGGTGAGCCAGTATTGACTCGTGCTATTTACAGACTGCCTGGTGCACCACATCCCACCAGGAAAGCAGGGAGGCAAAAACAAAACTGCACAGAACAAGAAATTCAATAAGTGCACAAATCTCATAACAGAATGGAGGTTAGAAACAGAGCAGCTCCTCCCCCTTCCTTCCTTCCTTTCGTCCTTCCAGAAAAGGACTGTTTGGATGCCTGATTTATCTGGCAAGGTGCTTTATAGAAGACAAGGAACCAAAACTAGATTCAGCACCTACTGACCAATCACTGAGAACCAGCAAGCCAAATACCTCACCTCACCAGCAGTAAATCAGAACCAGGCCTTCATCTTGCTGTGTGACTTGCAGAGGCATGCCAACGTCAGCTCCACACAGCCCTCAGCGTGCAGAATTCCACCCATAAAAAACTGGGGAAGAGTATGCGCTCTGCTGCTTTCAAATGGGTGAACTCACCGAAGCTGCAAAATAGTGCGCGTAGCTGTCGTGCGGGTTCCACTGCACCGCCCCGATGTCCCACTTGCTCTGTCGGGAGATCTTTCGGTGGCCCTCGTTTGGCGCATCCAGATTGACTATGTAGAGGAAGCGGCGGCTGCAAGGCACAGACACAAAGAGGTTGCATGGCACAGGGCTGATCTCAAAACCCCAAGCTCACACGGAGCAGAGGGGCACCAAGGGCAGAATTTCACAAGATGCATGAAAGCACCTTCCTGAGAATGCTATTTTTGATAACAATGTTGAAAGGACAACATTTAGAAAAACAATAATAAAGTGAAAACACTGAAATTAGACAGAATCTGCAAATGCAACAGGCAGCTCAGACTACAGAAAGCTTCAGATAAACAGCACACAATAGCAAGCACTGGGAAACAGTGCAAAGACATACAGATATGCTCTGCTGGACTACTGCAGCAGGAGAGGGGAGGTGGCTGAAGCTGAGAGCACAGAGCTTCACCCTGTAGAGGCTGATTTGAGCCCTAACAAAAGTGACTGAGGGTTTTCACACCACAGTGTCTGGAGGGTTGGTTCTGCAGGCAGTACAAACACAGCTGCACAGAGCTAGCTCAGCTGCTCAGTGTATGAATGTGGGCAGACACTGCACTGCACTGATATGGTTACACTACTGACCTGAACTAACTCCATATGCTGAAGAGAGGTGTCTGAGTGCTGCTGAACCCAAGCTCTACTTCCTGCTGGACACAACCAACTCCCCATAAGCTAGGTGCAATATTCCATTTGCGGTGTGATTCATTTCTCAAACAAGATAAAGCTCCCAGAAATAACTGTGAGCTCGTTGAGCCCTAATGGAAGGCCAGTACCAAACTATATGGAACCGTATATAATTAACCACATCAGCATCATGTGTGTCAGCTGTGTGGTGAGCATACAGCTGCTCTGAGCACTGAATTCTCCCAAGAGAAAGAACACAGAGAACACCTCTGTTGCCTTTCTAGAACTAAGTCCCCAGGACAGGGCTCCCTGCTCTGAAGACTGAGGCTGCTGAGGACTCTGAGGCTCCTACACAGCTTTAGGAGAAAGGAAGCAAATCCTGAATGACTGCTGGAGAATCTGGAAAAACAGATAGTCCTGACAACAAATAGCAGACATACTGCCCTCAGCTCACTGCTGGACCAAATAAACCTGAAACTGTGTGGATGTGAGGAAGAGATATGAAGTTAGACCCAAACCAGCATTCAGCTGCTGCTCCTGTGTGTGCACAGCTGCTGGACAAAGGGCCAGGGCTCTGCATGGTATGAAGCTTCTGCTGGTAGAACCACACGTCCTCAGTAGCAAGCCACAACCAGTGCAAAGCAAGAACAATCCCTTGGTGTTCCACTTACATCCCACTGCAAGTCCTACAGCTGATTTATCAAAGGTAGAGAGACATAAGGCAAAGAGACTAGCATGCACAGGAATACATTACTGTCAGATCAGCTCTGCTAATACCTCATGGATGGAGGTGACAACGGTGAATTATGTAAAGGGAAATGGGAAAGCAGAGGCTAGAAAATAAGCCTCAGAAAACCAAGGCAGGAGGTGCTTGGCTCTTTACAAGCCTGCACTGTATCTATTAAGTAATAGATCAGTGACTCTCACCAAGCACACCATGGGAGTCTTGGGGCAAATTTCCTCTTAAGCGAATGGCAATCAAGCAGAACCCAAACAGTGCTTTCTGATGCTCCATCTCCCACAGCAGATTTGGGAAAGCATATATCAATAAAGCCATGGCAGCATTTTATTTTGTTGTTGTTAGTGGCTTTAAACTCTGCATCCCATTGGAAACGTTTCCCAGAATCTTCTTTATGAAGCCTTGAAAAGAGTTCAGCTGCACCTTTCCAAAACAATTCATCAGCCCTTCAGCTGAGGTCAGCCTGAAGGTTGCTGATTTGGCTTATGGAAGTGATTGTCATATATTTCTAATGGGGATTGTCACACTCACCCTGAGAGTACCGCATGCTGTCCCAGGCAGTCCACTGACATAGCAGTTGCCTGTTAAAGACAAACAGAGAACAAGACTAAATTACACCTGTCAGGTCGGCTTCTTAGTCAAACATACAGCATTGGGGAGGAGCATGAAAACCCACAAGTTTATCTTCAAGGCATAAACTGTTCTAAGAGTCAAAACTGATATCTCTCAGGGACGGTAGAAGTAACATCCCTTAAAGGATCACAGATGGGTGACAGCAGTCAGTTCTGGGATGCCTGACAGCACACAGAAAATATTCCTTTTTAGAGCAAATTGAAGACAAGATGTAGCAAACACCATTTCAAGCACTTGCTTTATTCTCTCTGCTCTGGCAATCACTGCTGCTGCCTTTCAATCAGCAGTCTCACATAACCCTTATTAATCAACCTCTGCTCCTGCTCAAGGGGCTTTCCCAGCCTCTCCCCTGTTGCAGGGCCAGATTTAATTACATATGTACAAGGAGATAAAAGTGCAGCCATTTACGTATGGTTGGTCTCCAAACAAGGGATGGCTGAGAGGCATCAGAATTTACTCCTTATGCAGGAGGAGAGAACTTAAGCACCACGAGCGAAAAAAAAAAAAAAAAACCACCACAAAAAACTGTTTGAATACCGTCACCCTCTCTTTGTTCAGAATCGAATTGGATGATGATCTCATTTACTTGCCAACAGAATAAAGGAAAATTTGACTTGAAAAGCCAAGCAGTTTGTCCCATAAACACAGATATGTCTTCAAAGCAGTTCTAAGCGTTCTCAGTGCAAAAACAGAACATGCCCCACATTCTTCAAACTCACTGCTGTCATCTTCAAAGCTAACTCTGAAGGCTGAGCATGTCTCTGCTGCTGCTGGCGGCTCTGCCAAGCACGCTGAGCACGGATTCAACAAGACTCTGGGACATCCCACAGCTGCTACTTACAAGCAGCCCTAAAAATCAGGCACTATGGCAATCCTGCTGCATTTCAACCACAGCTGCCAGAAGATTAACCACCATAAAAGCACAGTTTTTCCAGTCATTCTGCAAACTACCCAGTGCAGGAGGAAGGTCACATCACCTGCTTGTAAGTGCCCCAGCTGAGGGAGAGACTGCAGCACCATGGGGTTGTTCTTTGCTGGAGAACAGAGGACCACAAGGAGAAGAGCTGTATCTATACCCCACCAGAAAAAAACTTCACCACGTCTGCTACCTTCCAAGGCAGCAAATCTAGTTTTCCAGCAAGGTTTTCCACATCCTAAAACTAAGATTCCAAATAAGCAGCCAGTTTCTCAATCTCTAAATGGTAACAAGATAAGCTTCCTAGATTTTCCATTGCCTTCCAAAATAATAATGTGGGTTATTAAATCTATCAAAAACAAAAAACAAAAAAAACCAAGCAGGAGAAGAAAGCTTTACCAGATGATGCATATTTCTCTTGTGATGAATTAGAATGAGGATCTCTGAAACCATTACTGGAATCAGAGCTTTCTTGTGTGATGAAGCACCCATCAGCCACCGTATTTCACACAGATTTGGCCATCTTTCCCCAAAATGGAATAGCACCAGTCAATTTAAAGTGATTGATCGCTTTGTATACAAGTTTATTTCTCTAGTGTTGGCATCAGAATCTCATAAATCCTTATAAATTGTGTTTAGTAATGAACGTTGGTAAACAGTTTTTCCAGATTCTGAACATCATAAGATGTAATGACTAATTAGAATGAAGTAAAAACCTTCACGTGTCAGGCTGCTACTATTTGGGTCACAAAGTCATTTTATGGTAAGTTCTTCCCTACAATATTACAGTCTCTTATCTAGACAACAGGGAAAAAAAAAAAACCAAGCAGCTGTCAGGCACATTTGATGTGCTTTGCATATTGACACGCCAGACTTCACAGCACAACTTTCCAGAAGGGGGAAGCTGCAAGGGAACAAACCAACCTGTAACTGTTGCTTTATCCTAAAACAATTGGACTAGCTAAAATTGTGGTTTATGAGTACCAGTTCTCTGAATAAGCACATCTGAAAACCACCTCTGAGCCCACAGCCCAAGCAAAACCTCAGAATTTCAAAGCTGACTGTGGGATCACACCTGATTCCTGCAAGGCAACCTTTTCATACCTGACCTTACATAAATTTTGAATCTAGCCTTGTTATCCTTCTCCACTTGAAGTACAACAGACCAACCTGATTTGCCAGGGCCTTCAAGAGCTGCAAATTCTCAGCAACCTGTCACCTGTGTAGCTGACTTCACTTCTCACAGTGAGTTGCTATGAGTGGTTTGCAGCTGAACATGATAAGCCATACACTTACAGCGCAGACAGCCTGAGGAGAGCCCATGGGTCACATCTCAGAAAAGCACTGACTACCACCTCCGTCAGTTTGTAAAAAAAAGATGTCACCTGTAGCCAATACTGGCCCCAAGCTACCCTACCATTTTCAGTTTAAAATGTTGCTGATTGGGTGCTGTAGCTTTCACACAACACTCTGGCACGGAAAATAAAGGTTACTGTAGTACTTGCAGTCGTCACATCTTTGACTCTAAATTTAGAGTTATGTTGGTTTTGGGGTAGGATTGTTGGAGACAGCACAGCCACCAGGCAGAGCTCAAGGTCTGTACAGGAGTTAACAGTTGAGGTGTTTCAGTTTCTCAAGCTCAGGTTTCCTATCTGCAGGCACCTGAAAAAAAAACCATCAACAACTCAAACCCAAAGACATACATAAGTTCATTCTGAAACCAGCAGCCAAGCAGCCCTGGACGCTGTAGCTCTCTGGTTTCATACGAGAGTGCAGGTGGGTCAGAAAGATCAGAGCAGAGTAAACCAAAGCAATCAAAATACCAGCAGTCAGCCTCCCTACTAAGGTATGCACCAGCACCTCAGCAAGACTGCAACCAACTGCTGCAGAGGGTTCAAACACCTGTTCTTCCCCCCTCCACTCCCACATGCAAGTCATTATGAATAAGCAATCAAATCATGAGGCACATATCTCCTGAGCCAGATGTAATTTGAATCTGTGATCTGGGAGGAAGAACCTTCACATCTGAGCCTCCTCAGAGCAAATCCTCACCGACAGGATGGCTTTACATGTTCCAACCAGGAGGAAAGTAAAACCAATGTCAAGCTTTTCAGTGCAGAGCTGACAAGCTCTGTTGGCTCACAGAGGGTAGGCTGGATACAAGGTGCATGGTTTAGGGGCCTGTCTGGGAACAGTGGACACAAAACTGGCAACAATTTAGGATATGAGCATGAACAGAAGATGACTGTAGAGCTATTTCTTGTTTCCTGGGTCCACCAACCAGACTCAGCCCTGTGGGAGCGCTGGCAATATCACGACAAAATGCTTTTCTTCAACAGTTTCTAAGAGAGCACTCAAGCAGAGCCTGAAGGGAGCTCTGCTGCAACCTGCATACACAAAGCAAGGGCTGACCCCTCCGTTATTTAAGCCCAAACCTGCTATTCCTGCTGATCACACTATACCCAACAACTCCATTGCAGCCAGCAAAGGAGCTGCAAGGGTCTCAGAGACGGAATGAAGAGAGGGGTGTGGGAAGTGGGAACATCTCCTGTTCGGCCAGCTAACAGAGCTAGAAAAAACGGAAACGTTTAGGGCCAAGATTGCAAATAAAGCACCCCGTGAACGAAGGCTCCTCCCCACAAACCGAACTAACGACAAAAGCACCCCGTGAGGACGTTCGCTATTCCCGCAGCCCGGGTCGGAGCCGTGCAGCCCGGGCTCTGCGTTCTCAGAGGGGGACACAGCGATCAGGCCCAAACCGGGCCCTCCTCAGCAACCCCGCGCCCACAGTCCTTCAGCCCGGCCCCAGCCCCGCAGCCGCCGGGCGCAGAGCGCACGGGACGGGCCCGGTGGGGCGGGAGCACACGACGCTCCTCAGGGCCCCGACCTGAGCGTCACGGAACTCCACCACCACATTCTCGCTGCTCCAGCGCGCCGCCATCTTAGGCCACCCCAGCAACGCCCCGACGCCGTCCTCGGCGGGGCGGGAAAGGGGGAGGGGCAGCGCATGCGCGCGGCTCGCGTCTGCCTCGCGCAAAGGCTGCTGGGATTTGTAGTTCTTTGCCGCCCCTCTCCTCGCTCGGCCCCCAGCCCCCCCGGGGAGGTGGCGGGGACTCGGCGCTCAGGTCGCAGCGCGCGGCGGGACCCACCCGGGGGTGCGTGCGAGGCTGGCGGGGCGCGGAGCCGCTCTGCCCGAAGCGGCTGCGTGAGGAGAGGGGAAAGGCCGCGCGGGGTTCCGCGCCGCCTCGGGGCCCGGTGACGANCCGCCTCTCGCCGCCCCGCTCGGCCCCGTTCCCCGCGGGGGGGGGAGGGGGCTGCGGCTCGGCTCCCTCCGGCCCCGCGCTGCCCATGGGGGGCAAGCAGAGCACGGCCGCCCGCTCGCGGGGCCCTTTCCCGGGGGTGTCGACGGATGACAGCGCCGTGCCGCCGCCGGGGGGGCCGCCCCCCTTCGGCCATTACCGGGCGGGCGGCGGCGGCGCCATGGGGCTGCGCAGCCGCTCCGTCAGCTCGGTGGCCGGCATGGGCATGGACCCCGCGGCCGCCGGAACCGTCCCCTTCGGGCTGTACGGCCGCGCGGCGGGGGAGGCCGAGAGGGCCCCGGGCGGCGGAGGGCCGGGGACCGACTCCACGTACGCCCATGGCAACGGTTACCAGGAGACGGGAGGCGGTCACCATAGAGACGGGATGCTCTACCTGGGCGCCCGGGCCTCGCTGGCCGATGCGCTGCCCCTGCACATCGCGCCGCGCTGGTTCAGCTCACACAGCGGTGAGTGCCGGAGCCCCGGCCCCTTCCCCTGCCAACCCTTGGTTCTTCCCAGCGATCCCCTTTCCCTGAAATTGCCCAGCCTCTTAACGCAGGTTCCCACCTGCCTCTGTTCCCCCTTGCTCTGGCTTCACCCATTTCCTACTAGCCCCAATTTTCTCTGACTTTCCACAGCCCCAGTTCCCCCCCTTCCGCTGAATCCCTACAGCTCTTTCCCCTCTCTTCCTCCAGCTGCTGCTTCCCCTATTTTCCCCTAACTTCCCTCCTTTCACCAATTCTCCTTAGCCCTTTATGTAGTAGGGCTTGCCCCATTTTGCCCCTGCCCCAGTTCCCCCCAGCCTTGGCTTCCCCCCAGTTCCTGCTAACCCCAGTTCCCTCCTTCCTTTGTTCCACCCAGCTCAGGCTTCCCCCATTTTTCCCTTATCGATTCGCCTTAGCTTTCCCCAGTTTCTCCTTCCCTTTTCCCATGTCTACCCCCATCTTGTCGTTCCCAAGGCCTTGGCTTTCTCCATTTTCTCCTGGCTCCTTCCCCTGGTTCCTCCCAGTCTCCCCTTCCCATTTTCCTCTGGCCCCTTTCCCCAACTTTTTAAGGTGTGTGCCTCTTAAAAAAACTCCAATCAACCTCAGCTTTCCCCAGTTTCCCTTGGCCCCTTTTCCTTACTGCCCCCAGCTTCCCCACTCGTGGCCCTGCTCCCTGGTAAGGGTTTTGGGAAGGAGAACTGTCCTGCTTTGCACGATGTATATGATTCTTTCTCTGTTCCTGGAATTGGGGTTGGCACCGTGTGGTTGTGTCAAGGTCAAGGCAGGAAAGAGTGGTGGGAGGAGGAGGCTTTCTGCAGGGGAGATGTTCTGTCCCTAGGGATGTGCCATACTCCCAGGACTTGAAGGAGGGAATGGTCTTGGGGTTGGTATATGAGGGTGATGGGGCTCCTCGTGCTGCTTTTGAAACTGTGTGCAGGGGTTGTCAGGGAGGGACAGCAGTTTTCATGCCTCAGGTACTGGGAAAAAGGCACTCCAAAATGAGATGTAGGAATTTTTCTCCTTTGTTTCACCTGATAAAGGGCCAGGGAGAGGCTGGAGCAGTTTCCTTGTTCCAGCCAGCTGGCACCATTGTGATGCCGGGGAGGAAGCAGAGGAGGAACTGCCTGCCTCATGGGGCTGGGGAGCCAAAGCTGGGGGATCCCACAGGAAATGTGTGGGGTCAAGGGAGGGGTGGGATTGCCCCCTGCTAACCCCCAGGGCTGGACGGTGGTGGGTGTCCCAGTGCCTGGGAAGAGCCGCGTGTGTGAGCAGGGCTGTGTCACTGACCCAGTTCTGGCTGGGCACAGGGAGCAAGGTGGGAGGTCCTCCCCTCCCTCCTGGCTGGAGGGAAGTCATTTCAGGGATGTCTCCTTGCGTTTCCTGGAATAGTGTGGGATTTCTCTCCCACATGGTCCCTTGACACATGACGTGGTCTGGGAATTTCATAATGTCTTGGGACAGTGCCTCATTTTCAGGAAGGCTTGAAGCTGATTTAGTGAATGAGAGCAAAGTGCCAAGCAAGGCTGGTGGGTCCCGTTTTCCTGCATCCACCTTGGGCTTTTTCCCCTTGCCCAGGCTCTGGGGGCTGTCTTTCTTGTCTGGAGCAGAGCTGTGTGGTGCAGGATGCCCCAGGCCCTGTTGATCCAGAGAAACTGTCAGCACACTACAGGGGACTCAAGCCCAAGTGCTCCTGCAAACTTTCTGCTTCCGTGACCTTGTGCTGCTTCTCTCCTTTTAAATGCAGAAGGAAACCAAGACGCAGCATCCTTTGGGTATTCTGTGAGAGGAGGGGGGCTCTACCCCCTCCAGCCAAGCTTTGGGCAAGCCTGGTGCTGCTGCGTGGAGGCTGCACCGCAGGAGCACCTCATAGCTGAGCTGTGTGTTGAGGTGGTCGCTCACAGGCTGTGACATTTCAATGGTAGTTCTCAAACTACAATGCCAAGAGGCAAAAAGATGATCGTAAAAATAAGCCAACTGCAAAATGGAGTGAGCTGTTTGCAGCCGCTGATGTGGATTGGTGTGATGCTGCTCAGTGGAGCCCAGCGCCCTTGGAGAATCACAGTGTGGGCGGTGGGAGCTGCTGCAAGAGCCTTGGGTTTCTCTGGTGCCTTTTTTAGGGCCCTCTGAGAGTGTTTGAGCTGCGCTGAAGCGTGCACGGGCGGCAGCGAGAGCCCTTTGGTCTGTGCCAAAGCCTCTCCTGGTGGTGTTTCTTCCTCGTTGCTAATTAATAGCAAAAGGATGCTTAATTTGGAAAACTTGTTGGAGCTTATGAAACTTCTGTGCTGTTCTGCTTAGTGTAAGAGGTTAATGGATCATCTGGAGACCATAAGGAGATGGGAAGAGGAAAGAGGCCACCTTAGGATAACAGGAATGTTAGCAAACCTTCCATGATTGCTGCAGGGCAGGCTGGCAGCACACGCTCCTTCCCTTCTGCTTCTATCGACCTGCTCCACTCCATCAGCCCCAGAAAGTGCTTAAGCAGCAGCGTGCCAGTAAATGGAGAGGAGCTTTGATGTTGCTGCGCGTGACTCTCCCTGCTCAGACCGAAGGATGTCTTGAGGGTGGGGATGAAGAGACCCACGGACACGCCAGGCTGAAGCAGGAGGACATGTGCCTGGGGAGTGTGTGCACTGCCTGTTCCACAGTACGGGTCTGGAGAGCGACTCCTGGCCCCGCTGCCTCCCACCTCTGCACAAGAAGGGGGTAACAGGGCTGCAGATCTGGGTGCTGCTCCCCTCAGCACACGAGGAAGGCTCTCTTTTGGGCTTGTTCTTCTAGCATTTTGCTTCTGCGCATCCTTTGGATCTCAACAGGACAATGAGAAGCCACTGGGGGTAAGGCACTTTTACTGCAACAAAGTGCCTGCAACAGTGGGTCTGCGGGTGGGCTTGGCACCTCCTTGCTCTCTTTATCTGTGCTGCTGGGTCTGTTTCCCTCTGTCCCCCTTTCTGTGGGGGACTGCACCTTCCTGGGTGAGCGGATCTCATTTTCTGGTGGGGATTTTCCTAGGTGTGTCCATCATTCAAGTGAACGAAGTAGGCACTCCAGATCCACCTGAAACCATTCTGGGGTTTCTATGTCTGCACAGGCTTTTTGTGCCTCACACTGCTGAAAGTTGACAGCAGCTTGTGCAACTTTGGAGTTCTCTCTTGGTTCCTGACCACCCTGTTCCTGCAACTTTCTGATGGTGCGATCTCAGCAAAGCCCAGGCTGGGAAGAAGAATACAGAAAAAGGAGACATGTGGCTTAACACCATGCATCTCCTGGGTTATGTGGATCTCTTAGTACTGTTCTTGTTACTCATCTTCATCAGAGGATCTTGGGGAGTTTGCAGAAACTGTAAGTAGCTTAAAGTTTATCTGGAAATCCCTCTCATCGTCCAAAGCCCTTGAGTGTTTGAAGCTCCAGCAAATCCATATCTCCCTGTCAGCCAGCTAGCCCAGAGAAGTGCCTGGCTCATCCTTCTGTGCAGTGCCATCAGGGGTATCACACCAACAAAGCAAGCTGTTTGTCCTGGATGCTGGGAGCAGCAAGGGGGTGAGGTCTCCTCTGCTAAGTGGGATGTTGCCTTCCAGCTGCACTGCATCCTTTACCAGGCAGGCCTGCAGCTGTGGATCCAGGAGGAAAGAAGCATTTAACAGTGTTGGATCCAGCCCTGGGGAAAGGGCTTGCTCGCTGGAGAAAGAGCTGAAGATGAATGGATGGATGCCCTGGCAAGGGGCATACCTGTGGTGTGTCCATGCTGGTCGTCTCACCAGTGCTTAATGACTCTAGCTCAGGAGTTCTGTACACCAAAAAAGGAAAGCTTCATTCTGGCTTGCTCATCAGCAAGCTGCTCGAGAGAGGCTGTGCTCAGCTATGGCTTTCCTGCCACCATCTCCTGAAGAAGCGAGCATCGTGCATGCTGCCCTCCACATCTACAGAAACCTGCTGTGGCAAACCTGGTTTTGCCAGTGGAAATTTCCAGAGGAGGTGCTCCTCAGACCGTCTTCCTGTTGTTTTGGTGCTGGTGTCTGGTGGGGGAGCAGTGTAGGAGCAGTCCTGACAGCCCCCCCAGGCCAGCAGTATTCAGCTGGGAAGTACTGGGGATGGGACAGCCCATAATACCAGAAGGCAGGAAATTCAAGCATGGCTTCATTGCACACTAGCAACCTGGAGATGAGGATAAGTGTGTCACTGTTGGTGTGGTGTGTGAACAGCCAGCAGTGGTTGTTATCCCCCAGCTCTGCATTGAGAGCCCTGTGGAGTCCCTTGGCTGCCTTGCCCGGGCGCTGCTTGCTGTGCTGCTCGCGGGCTTGGCTGGGCTCATTCTGCTCTAACCCTGCACGTGAATCAGAGCAGGAGAGCTGCATGCCCTCCCTCCTCTGTGTGCGTGCTCTAGAGAATACAGGAGTGATGCTCGTGCTCCTGGGCTGACCCACTTCCAACCAGGATTGTCTTCCTGGCCTGTGACGTAACTTTATCCCGTACTGGTTTGTTTTGCTGACACGTTTGTTCCAGCAAAGAGCCGTGAAGACTTCTCTTGGTTATTAATGTGCTGTTAGGGTTCCTCTCCCTCATTTGCTGGCTGAAGGGCCAACTAATGTGAGCATCTTGGGTAGAGGAGTGGGCCTGGGGTTGGCAGCTGGCCAGCAGAGCTCTGAGCATCATGTGAGGGCGCTATTAAATGCTGGAAAAAAACATTTGGGGAGGGGTAAAAAAAAGTATATATATATATAGTGTTAATATATACATCTTTCTGATGTAATCTGCCAAATCAGGCAGCAGAACTCTGAGTGAGCTCCCTCATGAGCAGGGTGCATCTCACCCTGCTGCTCTGCTCTGCTGAAGCCCCACGTGTGCTGCTGAAAGCCTGCATTTGAATGAATGCAACTGGGCTTTCTCCTGATTCTCTCAAAAATGGAAATCCACGAGAACCGAGGGGCAATTCACACGAGTGAACGTGCCCGCTGCAGATGGAGGCTCTGGGTGCTGCAGGAGCCCTGGGGAGCTGCAGCTGCAGGAAGCTTTGTGCCTGGGGCCTCTCCTCGTGCTGCTGCGTGGCGTTTCCGTGGGCAGAGCCCGGCCACCCGCGTTTCCTGCCTGCGGGGAGGGGAGCGTTCCTCTTGCTGAGTTTCAGCCCTGGGTTGGGAGGGAAGTTGAGAGGTGCTGGGGCTTGGGGCTGGCTCTCTGCTCCTTCCCCTCCTGCCCCTGGCGCTGTTGGGATGGCTGTGGGGCAGGATGAGTGGGGGAATTCCAGCCTGCACATGCAGCTGTGGGCCTCTCACTCACAGCAGAGGAGTGAGGCCACGTGCTCTGTGCAGTGGCCTTGCAGGGGAGCAGTGGAAAGATTGACCCTTTTGCTGATTTTAGCAGGAATTTCCGAGGGCTGAGCTTCCCATCTGGCGTGCTGAGGCTGTGCTGGTAACAGAGGGACCGTCCCCTACCAGGCAGAGCAGTGGGACTGGGCCAGGCACTGCAGAGCAAGGGATTGAACTGAAGCAGCTCAGCACCATTTCCATCCCTGGCAGGAAGGCCGACGTGACAACGGCGATATTTTTAGAGGCCCAGCTGCCTGCAAGGCATGAGGAAGAACGTGGAGTGGGGGCTTTGTAAGGGCTCCTGCCTGTGCCTCCAGCCTGCCTCTCTTCCTGGGGTCTAATACCTCCCCGCCATGCAACCCAAAGTGCTCAGGTGGCAGTAGGGTTGGTTTGGATGAGTTTTGCTTTCCTGTGTGTGGTGGGGAGCAGGGAGCAGCTCTCTGGGGGCTCAGGTTTGCAGCAAATAGGTCCCACATTCCCCACAATCATGCGTTTCTGGCAACTCTGTGGGCTTGAATCCTGGAGAATTGCACTGGAGCCTGTCGTGGTAGGGGTTTGGGTGGGTTTTTGAAGCAGGTTGCTGAGGGAAAACCTGCCTTTTTTGTGGTGGAGTAGCTCATTTTGGGAGCCTTTATCTGCTAGTGATGGAGCAGAAGTCAGAAGTGCTGCAGTGGGATGAGATCCACCACTCAGACCGTCCATCAGAGGCCTCTGTGCAGCTGTACCTGGGGTGGATGAGGGGAGGCTATCCCTATCCACATGGCTTTAAATTCCCATCTGGAGGGAGACGAAGCTGCCCTTCTGCCTCGGGTGCTGTGGGAGAGTGTTCTGTGGGGCACTGAAGCGGGTGTCCTGTGTGCTGCATGACAACTTGAACCCATCACTGCCTCCCGGGGTGATGCCTCACTGGTGGAGCTCACATTCAGCCCATCTCCTTCACATGTGAAATATTCTGGAGACAAAAAGCAGTCTCATGAGCTGGCCCTTTGGATGCAGGACTCCTCTGCTTCGCGTTGCAGCTCTGGGGAATGCTAAAATTAGCTGTGTGCTATTCCTTAGGCAGCCTGTTCCCAGCTCTGGGGGTGTTCCTGTGGTGGAGCAGGGCTGGCTGGGAGGCAGGGGGGCCTGCAGGGTGCTGTCCCCAGCCCCTGCTGGAGGGAGTACAGTGTGGGGTGTGGGAAGGAGATGCCTCCAGTGACATCAGCACTTCAGAAAGTGTGATGGTGGTTACAGAAGGGCTTGTTTGTGTGTTGCCACCCCACATCTCAGCTGCACAATAGTTCCCTCATTTCTTCTGTCTGGCCACGTCCTCTCCTGTTACGAGGCAGCTCACTTTGGTTGTAAATGTACCTTTGCCCTCCTGAAGCCCCAGCACGGCGTGGTGGTGCTTTTGGCACTGCCTGGGTTAACTGTGGGGCTTTTTCAGTGCTTTTAGGACCTGCTGGAGGCTTCAGAGGTTCCCAGCTCTGCTCTGCCTGGCTCTCTAAAATTAACCATGTAACCTTCCTAAAAATACTCTGAGGGCACCAGCCCCTGGAGAGCCACGAGCTCTGCTTGCTCACGATTTCTAGAGCGAGCCATAGGAGAGATGAGGTCACCCAGCAACGCGTGCCTCGCAGCCCTGGAAAGCCCTTGTCTTCCTCAAAGCCTCCTGCAGGATGCCCTGTCCCCAACCCCCCTGCTGACGGGGTGCGCTGGGGTCCCCTGGCATCCAGGCTGGGGTTGGTGCTGAGAGCCCATCCTGCACTGTGGGGGTCTGGGGGCCTCCCTTGAGCCTCCCGATGGGAGGAACAGCTGAGCCATTCCCCTCTTTTTTTTTTTTTTTTTAAGGTGTGTGGGAGGAGGATGGGAAAGGGCTGAGGGAGGAGGAGGGAGGGGGGGGAGCTGAATTTTCCATGAGCAGCTATCTAAGCGTCATCTCCTGCGTTGCTCGGGCTGGCGGCTCCGGCTCCAAGCCCCAGCATCCATCTCAATGCCAGGAATGCAGGTGGACACCCCCAGTGCATGACCCACACAGAAACGGCCCCAGTGGCTCCGCGTGCACGGCCCCAAACATGTCACCTAGTGATGGGGTGAAACCCTTTCCCCGTGGCTCACTATGTCTGCAGCCCAGCCCCTTGGGGTGCCCCTCGCCCACATTTGGGGCCAGCTGTCCACCTCGGGGACCCTGAGAGCATCGCCTCTCTCTCTGCCAGCTGTTCTCACCATGCCAAGCATTTGTGCCGACAGCTGGGGTGCAGTGCAGCCCCCGCCCTGCAGCCTTCTCATGCTCCACTCCATTTGTGCCATTTCACGATGCTTTTTGTAGTGTTTACCCCCCCACCTTGTAAAATGTAGAGCTAGGAAAGTCCTTGGCCCGGCCAGCGCTGCTCGGGGGCTTCCTCCTGGGGTTTGTGCCCTACATTTGGGCAGCACCCCGTGTCCTTGCCGTGGGGTCACGGTGGGAGGGCTGCGTGCCTCTCTTCGCTCTGCTCACACATCTCAGGGGGTGCTGCTGGATCTGGGACAGCCGTTGAAAATAGCACATCAGCACAGGGCAAAAGGGGGACCTCAGCTTTGCTGCTGCCAGAAATCGAGGTCTCATGGAGATGTGGCCCTTCCTCGCTGCAGTTCAGGAAGCACTGGGCAGAGCAGCATGGGGACATCTCAGCTGACCATGGGGCCGGTGCAGGAGGGCCAGGGCTGGCAGTGCCTGGTTCAGCTGGGGGTGGTTGAGCTGGGATGCTATCTGAGCCCTCACTATAAATACACCAGCAGGGTAAACACTTGGGAGAGGAAAAAACGCTCTTTAAGCCAACGGGCGCTGCTGCCACGAGGTATGAATTGGTCAGGGGTAAATTTAGGCTGGCGATGAGATGGCAGATTGTGATGGGCTCCTGGCTGCGGCCCGTCCAGCTCTGGGGGCTGGGGAGCAGTCCCTGCTTACCTCTGCCTCTAATGAGGGCTCTGATGCAGGGCTCCTCTGCCTCACTGAGCTCATTCCCATCAGAGCCACACACTCTCTGTTCCAAAGACCCCAGAACCCCCCAGCCCCATCTGCTCAGTGGCAAACAAGGACTTGATTCATCCTCAGATAATTTGTGTGCGTTCCCTTTCTTTCCCGAACAGGCTTTGCATGTATATGAAAAAAAGCTCTTAAGCAGCACTGCAGTCAAACCTGATCTGCTTTTAGAAGCCAGGTCCTTATGTTACCCTCTCTGTCTCTGCAGGCAGGGATTGCTTGGCGTTCTGGTGCCAACCCGTGGCAGTGGCTGCACGCCTCGGGCTACATCTGCTCGAGCTCAGGGCTGGGCATGGAGTGTAGGAGCCCTGGGAACCCACAGCTCTGATGGGGTTCTGCTCCTGGTCGTGCCCGTTCTGCTGGCAGCAGTGTGCACGTGCTGTCAGGCAGAGTGCCCATGGGCTGCTGAGCTGGGTCCCCTTGTTAGGGAGTGCTTCTGAGGAGCTGTAAGGAGGCAAAACCATCAGGTTAACGTGCTTCACAGATGGCTTGTAGCTGCTCTTGGTGAGCAGAGAAAGGGGACAGCATTGCAGTGGGCTTAGAGAGGGATGGGGAGGGGGGTGAAACCGAAACCCAGAGGGCCCAGTGCAGCTCGGGGTGGTGATGGGGGCCTTTGGGATGTGGAATGGCTGCAAACGCCTCCTGGATGGACAGAGCTGGCTGCCGGGGGGGTGACGCGTCCCTGGGTGCTGTGTGCTCCTCGCCCTTTAACGCCTGGGAGCAGCTGGGGCCACGTGTGCTGCACCCTGGCTGGCTCCCCTGCCCTCTGCGCAGGGCTGGGGGACGAGTGGCACACCGGCTGGGTGGCTGTCCCCGCTCTGGCCCTGTGGAGCACCCGGCACAGGATGAGCGTGCAGCCGGCAGGCGCGGCCTGGGGGCAGTGGCACCATGCAGGTGGGGGACCTTCCGTGCTCCCTGGGACGCGCGTTGGGCTCTCCTTCCTCCCCCCGTGGCTCAGGAGCTCTTCTCTGCTCTCCTTCCAGGTTTCAAGTGCCCCATTTGCTCCAAATCCGTGGCTTCTGACGAGATGGAAATGCACTTTATCATGTGTCTGAGCAAACCTCGCCTCTCCTACAACGGTAAGGGTCCAGGGGGGGCACACGGTGTCCTGCCAGCACGGGGACGCTGTGAAAGGCAGGAGGACACAGGCTGGGGCTGCAGCGTGCCAAGAGGGCTGTGCTCCAGCTGCTCCTGTCCCCGCTGCTTTTCCTTGGGACCCTTTGTAGCACAGCCCTGCGTTGCTCACCGCGGTGAGCTGTGCACAGTGGGAACGTGTTGTCCTGGTGTCCAAGGGTAAGGGCAGATGGGGCTTTGGGGACACACATCCTGTGTCTCACCGCTGCCCTCTCCTCCCCTCTAGACGACGTGCTGACCAAGGACGCCGGCGAGTGCGTGATCTGCCTGGAGGAGCTGCTGCAGGGGGACACGATAGCCAGGCTGCCCTGCCTCTGCATTTATCACAAAAGGTACGTGGGCAGGGAGCTGCAGCAGCTGGGTGGCACGGGCAGCCCTGGGCCCGACCCCGCGTGGCGCTCACCTGCCGTCCTCTCTCCAGCTGTATAGATTCCTGGTTTGAAGTGAACAGATCTTGCCCAGAGCATCCTTCTGATTGACCTGCTGGGCATGCTTGCTGACTTGTCTGTAAGGTGAGTCCGCAACGGGCGCGAGGAGGGTGTGGGTTCGTGAGCTGGCCGTGGTGCTGTGCTGGTGCCACGCACACTGCGCTGACGTGGCCTCGTCTCTCCGCAGGGCACCTTGCTATCTGCTGTACCTCCTCTCCCCATCCCACCCGCCCCTCCTGGACTTTTGGGCTGACGTTCAATTCCTCAAAGAAGTCGAAAAATCAGAACGAAAAACCAACCAACCAACCAACCCAGAAAACTTGAACCCACTCGGGACAACGGCGAATATTTTTTGATTTTAACTTTATTATTTTTACTTTTCGTCTTTTCATTTAAAGATCGAAAAACAAAACATAAACCACCAACCAACCGCGACACCGAACCGTGGGAACACCCGGGAGAGATGGGGTGCCCTGCTCTCCCCACGGCCACCGGGAGGGACCCAGCACCGAGGGAGCCGTCCTCGGCCCGGCCCTGCCATGATGTTTGGCTCTTCTCCCGGCGTGGAGCGGCACTGCCGGGGACAGCGGCCAAACGGAGCGTGGCACTTGTCAGCGGCACCGGGCTCGTCTGGCGCCCGCGGGCTCTGCTCGGTTTTTGCACTGACTACGTGGGAATTTCCTCCTCTCTCCCGTCTCCCTTTTGGAGATCTCCAGCTCCTGGAAACACGTTGACGGGGACTGTGCCCCACGCCGGGAGCGGGGCCGCCGCTCTGCCCCACAGCGGGGTGTGTCTTTCAAGTGTTTACAATGAGAAAAAAGAAAAAAAAAGGAAAAAAAAAATAATAATAACAATAAAAAATAAAAAACAGAGAAAACCGACAAAAACAAGAAAAAAAAAATATTAAATGAAGCTTCGTGTTGACTGGCGTGTACTTCGATTTGAGCTTCCCTGCCCCGGTGATGTTTACAGACTGGTCACTCTTTAACTCAGCTATAACCACTCAGAGACTGGACAGCCGCAGCATCCCCGCTCCCCGCCGTTGCCAAAACCTCCCCTCCTTCCCGTCGCCTTTGGGCTGAACCCTTTGGGGAGGGGACCCGGGGTCCTCCTGGGGCCCCGTCAGCGGCCAGCAGGTGAGGACCCCCTGTTTTATGGCCGTGCTCACATCCCCATCCCGGCGCGGCGGGCGCGTTGTCGTTGGTGAGACCTCCCCTGCCGGTGGCCGTGCCCCCGCGGGAAATGTTTCTGTATTTATATATTAAAAAAAAAAATTGGGGGTGGGGGGAAACGAGTTCAGAGCTTGGGGGAGCTTCCTTCATTAGTCAAGGTGTTTTGATATGGTATTAAAACAATGTTCAATAAAATATTCACTGTTATTTTATTTCACTGGCATTCTTGGTGAAGCAGGGGGACAGCTGAGGGGGCACCGGAGCCACCCCCAGGTCCCCAAAAAGGATGAGGACGGGTGGATGCGTGGACGTTCACAGCACCTTGCCGGGGTTCATCAGGTGGAGGGGGTCCAGCGCGTCCTTGATGCGGCGCATGGCCGCCAGCCCCACGGCGCCCAGCTCCTCGCGCAGCAGTGCCCGTTTGCCCAGCCCCACACCGTGCTCCCCGGTGCAGGTGCCGCCCGCAGCCAGCGCCCGCCTGGGGACGGGGACGTGGCCGTCACCCGTGGGGCCATCCCCGGAGCCCTGCGCCCACCCGCTGCCGCAGCCCCACCTGCCCAAGCGCTCGGCGAAGTCGTGCACACGCTGTGCCTCATCCGGGTCGTCGGCGTGGAAGACGAGGATGCAGTGGAAGTTGCCATCGCCCACGTGTCCCACCATGGGGCCTGCGGGGACGGGGCTGAGCGGGGTGCGGGGTGCCTGATGGGGGGTGGCAGTGGTGGTGCTCACCAGTGAGGCCGGAGTCCCGCAGGTCCCGCTGCGTCTCCAGCACGACGTTGGGCAGGCGGGAGATGGGCACGCAGACGTCAGTGGAGTAACCCTGGGTGGGAAGCGTGGGATGTGAGGACGGGAACGGGCACTGGGGTGGGGATGGGGAAGGGACGCGGTGCTGTCAGGTCTCACCTGGCAGCCAGGCCGCAGGGCCAGGGCGGCGAACCAGGCGTTGTGCCGTGCAGCCCAGAGCCGCTCACGCTCCTCCGGTGCCCACGCCCAGGACAGGACTGAGCCACTGTGCAGCTGTACCAGCTCCTCTGCGGCGGTGGGAGACGGTGGGTGGGTGGTGGGGGCCACAGCGGCTGCCCGGCACCATCCCACACCCATGACCCCACTGTGCACCCACCATGGGCACACCTCCCCAGGCCGGATCTCCTCCTTCCCTGTCTGTGTCCCTACCTGCCTGCTGCTGCTGCTCAGCCAGGCCGCGCTGAGAGCCGTGCAGCTCCAGGAAGAGCATGGCTGCCTCGGGCAGATCCAGGTGGCTGTAGCGGCTGCAGGCACCCGCCATCACCTCGTCCAGGAGCTCTGCTGGGAGGAGGCAGCTGTGGACACTGCTGAGGCTGTCCTGTTCCCAACCCCATCCCAAAGCCATACTCCTCCCCATCCATGTACCATCCCCATCCCACTCCTGTCGGTGCAGCCATCCTTATCCTGTTCCTGTCCTGTTCGCGTTCCTGCTGCTTTCTTGTCCTGTACTCCTTTCTGTCTCATCCAGATCTCACCTATGTCCCCATCCTCCTTCATGTCCCAGTCCCATGCCTATCCCCAGTGCACAGAATCATAGAATCTTTGGTGTACAAAGGGACCTTAAGGGCCATCTGCTCCCACTCCCTGCAGTGAGCAGAGACACCCACAGCTCCATCAGTGCTCATGGTCCCGTTTCCTGACCTTGGCTGTCTGCAGGGCCGGGGCAGCACCATCATCCTGTGCCTCACCATCCTCAGTGTAAAGATCTTCCTCATCTCCGATCTAAATCTGCCCTCTTTTGGTTTGAACCATCTCCCCTTGTCCTACCACAACAGCCCCTACTAAAGACTGTCCCCTTCTTCCAGCCCCTTTAGATCCTGAAAGGCCGCAATCGTGCCTCCCATCTCTGTTCTCATCCCCTCCCTCCTGGCAGCACCCACCGATGCGTGCCACGGGCATGGCCACCTGCAGCACCTGCACGGTGCAGCTCACAGCATCCCGCACGCTGGGGAAGGTGCAGGCAGCGGCGACCACGGCCTCAGGCAGCGGGTGCAGGCGCAGTGTCGCCTGCGTCAGGAAGCCCAGGGTGCCCTCGGACCCCACAAACAGGGAGGTCAGGTCGTAGCCGGCCGCGCTCTTCCTGCACAGGGAGAGGTGAGGGGGCACCGGGCGGCCCCGTCCCATTGCCCCATCGTGCGTGACCCCGTACCTGGCGCTGCGCCCGGGCCCCGCGGTGTGCAGCACGCTGCCGTCCGGCAGCACCACGCGCAGGTTGAGCACGTTGGGCCTCATGGTGCCGTAGCGCACGGCGTTGGTGCCCGAGGCGCCCGTGGCTGCCATGCCGCACAGCGAGGCGTCTGCACCGGGGTCTGCGATGGGGACAGGGGACCCAGCGTGCCCAGGGGTCGGCGGCACCGCCAGCGCATGGCACCCCTGGGGCTGGGAACCCCTGGGATGCCACCAGCCCCATCCCATGCCCGGCTCTGTCACGCTGCCTCAACACTCCCAGTGCACCCAGCAGCCCAGAGCCGCCCAGCCCTGCCAGCGCTCCTTGTCTCATGGTATCCCTGACCCCATGGACACCTCCATCCACCCTTGTGCTCCCAGCACCCTTGGACACATGGGAAACCCCAGTGCTCCCCATCTGCCCCAGCCCTCCCAATACTCCCAGCAACATTGGCCCTATGGGCAACCCCAGTGCCCACAATAAACAAAGATCCCCAGCAGCCCCAGCCACCCCAGTGCTCCCAGCATCCTTGGCCACAAGGAATATCCCAGTGCTCCCAGTACTCCAAGATCTCCCAATCCATCCCACTGCTCCCAGTGCCCTTGACCATGTGATATGGTCTCCCAGTGCTCCCAGTTCTTCCGGTGCTCCCATCACCCCTGGCCATATGGGATATGCTAATGCTCTCAGAACACCAAGGTTGCCTCAGCCATCCCAGTATTCCCAGAACCCCTGGCCCTATGGAATATTCCAGTGCTCCCAGTACTCCAAGGTCCCCCTGAACACTTCAGTGACCCCAGAACCCATGGCAACGTGGGTAATCCCAGTGCTCCCAGTCCTCCCAGTACTCCCAGCACCATAGTCCCCATGGGAAGCTCATGCATCCCAGTGCACCCAGTGTTCCCAGTACCCTTGGTCCCACAGAATATCCCAGTGCTCCAAGATCTCCCCAGAAACCCAGTGCTCCTAGGACCCTTGGCCACATGGGCAATCTCAGTATTCCCAGTCCTCCCAGTGCTCCCAGCACCATAGTCCTCATGGAAAGCCCCAGCATTCCAGTGCACCCCGTGCTCCCAGAACCCTTGGCCCCATGGAATATCCCAGTGCTCCCAGTGCTCCCTGCACCCTTGTACACAGACAACCACAGCGCTCCATGTCCACCCCTCATCCCCCCCCATCCCATTGTTCCCAGTACTCCCAGTGCTCCCAGCACCCCAAACCCCTCAGCCCAGCCCTGAGCATCACTCCGCGCTGCCCTGCACCCCCAGTACCGACGGGGAACCAGAGCCCCGTGCCACGCAGATAGGCATTGAGGGCCTTGCGGGTGACACCGGGCTCCACTGCCACCGAGAAATCCTCAACGCTCAGCTCCGAGATGGCGGCCATGCGGCTCAGGTTGAAGCAGACACCGCCCTGGCACAGCATGGCACGGCATGGCACGGCATGGCACGGCATGGCACGGCATGGCACGGGCAGGAGGGCAGTGTGGGGCTGGGAGGGCCATGTACCTGCACGGCGTTGACGCCGCCCTCCAGGCCGGTGCCAGTGCCATAGGGCAGCATGGGCACACGGTGCTGGTGGCAGAGGGCCACCATCTCCTGCAGCTGCTCCACATCTCGGGGCCACACCACAGCGTCGGGGGGTGCACACCTGCTGGGCGGCACCGTGCTCGTCGTCGGCCCCATGGCGCAGCACGACCCCGCTGTGACCCCCGGCCCCACCTGTGCATGGACTCGTCGTGCCCGTGCTGCTGCCGCACCGCCGCCGACACTGAGACGTTGGGGTCCCCTGCCACGGCACGCAGGGTCTGCAGCAGGACGGGGGGCAGCGGGGGCTGCGGGACAGGGGGGTCCGGTCAGCACGTGGCTGGCGTGGATCTGCATGCCAGGAGATCCCATGCAGCTCCGTCCCACCCACCTGGCTGCAGCACCCACGCCGCCCCACGGCCCCCACCAACCGCAGCGTGCGCTGCAGGGCCATGTTGGAGCCTGGAGCTGTGCCCAGGGCTGTGCCTGGCCCCGTGCTCCCCAGTCCCCTCCCGCTCGGCGTTAAGGAGGCTCCAGACGCTGTGCTGCAGCCTGCACTGCGTCCTGCTGCCCATGGACACACCGCCCTGCTCTGTGTGTGGAACCCGGAGCACAGTGCTGCTCACCTGGTGGGCCCCACACCATTGCAGCCAGGGGTCACCTCCCCCCATCTCCTTCCAAACGGGAGCTCCAGATGCAGCCTTGTGTCTCCACACCCACCCAGGTTACGAATCTCCCCCCTCCACGTCCTGCTCCAGCCAGCCATGCCCACCCCAGGGCTGCAGCACAAAAACAAAGACAC
>VXAB01003889.1:0-14506 GCA_013399175.1 Odontophorus gujanensis
ATAACAGCTTGTCATCTTACTATGCAAACCAAAGTTTAACCCTTTTCTTTGATAAATTTTGTCATATTGAGGCTAAATAAGATTGTCTTCTGGTCTTTGAAGGCACTAGTATATCTTGACCGCTGTTAAAACCCATTTACAGGGCTGTGACCATGTGACCTGATTTCATGCCAGTTCATACTAATACTGATTTTATATGTCCAGATATTTTCTCTTTACTGAGATGAAGTTGTTTCAAAAAATTTTTTTTCTGAAACTGGTTCATTTTACAAAAATTGCTTTTGGGATTTCTTTTTTTAAACATTCTATAGTTGTTCTATGTATCTAACCTCTTTTTCTGATTCAAAGTCAGTAATTGTCTAAACTGGATTTATTTTGAGGTTTGGATTTTTTTCTACTTTTGTCTGTTGTCTGTTTTTTTTTTTTCCCTATCAGATCAAGTAGTGATTCACAGCTGTGATGAAAAACTGGTTCAAGCTAACATTATAGTCCTTCTTGTTTATAACATTCTGCATTTGTTTACTCTAGAACACAGTTTATTAAGCATACTAGCTATGCAGAGAGTATAGAATTCATTGGATTAGCATACCCAAACAGAATTTTCTGCCTTTCAATTTAAAATCTAACCAAGAAAAAGAGATGCTTTTTCATTGTTGTTGTTGTAGATTTTGGCATTTAGATTAAATTAAACAAGAATTTCTGTACTATTTTTGTAGAAATCAGTGGGAATTTGGAGTTGTAAGATTTTGAGTAAAATCATGTCCAATGCAAGCTAGCATTAATGAAACTCATCTTTTAGGAAAATAACTCTATATATTTTACTTAAAACATGTACTTTCTTGATATCTTTTCCTTATCTTACCTGTAGATCATAATTTCTTTATTTTCTCTCATTGCTGAGGATATTTATAGTAGATTATTTGCATTATTTAAAGTGTTTGTTTATCAGTTAATATAAATTGCTCTGTTTTTTCATTCCAGAACCTTCTGGTATCTTTGTGAAAAACACTACAAAAGGCAGCACTGTTGAAGAAGATGGCAGAATCCATGTTGGAGACCAAATTATAGTCGTAAGCAAAGAAATCAAAATGCTTGCAGAGCTCTATACTTATACAAGTTGTTAAAAAACCCTCATATAGTACTTGCTTAAAACATTTAAGATTGTCACTGAAATGGTAAATACTTTTTTAACTGAACATTCAATTACATTAGCTTTCTGATTATGCTACGTTTCTTAAGGAAATCTGCTTGTATACACGTATCTTATCAGTAGGACTGCCTGCATGGCTTTGTTGTGACAGACACCCAAAGTACTTCTCCCCACTTTGCTGTGGGTTGGTAGCTAACTGTTGAGTNTCATTCCAGAACCTTCTGGTATCTTTGTGAAAAACACTACAAAAGGCAGCACTGTTGAAGAAGATGGCAGAATCCATGTTGGAGACCAAATTATAGTCGTAAGCAAAGAAATCAAAATGCTTGCAGAGCTCTATACTTATACAAGTTGTTAAAAAACCCTCATATAGTACTTGCTTAAAACATTTAAGATTGTCACTGAAATGGTAAATACTTTTTTAACTGAACATTCAATTACATTAGCTTTCTGATTATGCTACGTTTCTTAAGGAAATCTGCTTGTATACACGTATCTTATCAGTAGGACTGCCTGCATGGCTTTGTTGTGACAGACACCCAAAGTACTTCTCCCCACTTTGCTGTGGGTTGGTAGCTAACTGTTGAGTGTTCAGTGAAAGTGGTTAGAATATTGGGTATTTGTATGTCTTCCAGGTTTTTGTTCTTGTTCTTCCACTTTGTATTCTGACGGACACTCAGTACTCACAGTACTATTTTACTCTGGACATTTTATATCTTTCTACTAATAAGCTACTTAATCCTGCAGGTGGATGGAACAAATCTTCAGCGTTTTACTAACCAGCAAGCAGTGGACATTTTGTGGCACACCAGACAAACAGTTTGGCTCCCTTTGATCAGAAGAGGCCTTAAGCAGAGAAATTATATTCAGCCCCAGGAGGACTTCAGTGCTGCTGTTGGAAGGGATTTAATGTTACAAACAATGGACAGTGGCACAGCCAAAGGTAATTAAAACTGGTTTTGCTTTAAATTTGGCTTGAAATATTTTTCTTCTCAATTACAAAACTGGAAATAAGCTTGACTAGATTTCATTCTGGATAGCTATACATGAGTGGAAAATTGATCTTTTGCAGATTTGTTTATCTTTTAGAAACAGTAGTATTATTTGGTACATTTTCAAAGTAAATATTGGAAGCTCTGCACTGCACTACCAGCTGAAGTCCTTCAAGGGTTAGATCCAGTAGACCTTTGAATAGTAAGTAGGAAAATAGTGTTTTATTCATGCTAAATGGTGATAGCAGCTTTGGAAAGCAAGCAGAGATACACTTCATACTGGTAAAAATGAGCCTTATTTCCTTTTCCTCTTACACGTCTGTGGGAATACAAAAAGTATATTTAGAGCTGCAGCTGTGGAACAGGATAACCAGCATAAGAAAGGAAGGCTGAGAACCAAGGACACTTTCAGAAGAAGAGGAAAACGAGCTCAAGTAAGCTACGCGACGGCAGACCCTAATTGGAGGAAGAGTGCATGGTTTGGGAAGATTCACAGCCCTGATTGGATAATCGCCTGTATGCATGGTTAACGACTGCTTTGGGAAGTTATACTGTTGATATGTAAAGGTGGGTGGGAAAGTTACAAGGAAGAACTTGTGAAAGCATATAAGGGATGTTAAAACCTGTGATAAACGATTTGGATCATTCACATCTGAGTTCGTGCCCGAGACACTGCACATGTCTGTGTCACTGTCTTGAGGTATGAGAGGAGTGGCTTTAATGTATAAGTTATTAATAATCGGATAGGTCATCAATTATATTTGTGTACAGAGCTCAGAAGGCATGGCAAATACTAGTTTTGCTCATGATGAGATGTAATTTGTGAAGCTTAATTTTGCACTGTGCATACATTGAAGTACAGGTACCAGATCTTGGAAGTCCATGTGTATGACATGTATGAAAGTCCATGGAGGCTGGATGATGAACAGATTCTTTTCAGCTACTTAACTGTGGGCTGATACCACTAGACATGTACTGCAGCTCATAGTCTGAAGCTTAATACCCAACTTGCAAAAGATTTTGAAAGATGTAGTAATATATTCTATGTATGGCATCCTCTCATTCCTACCTTTAGCAAAAATTACAGAGGAAGTGCTTAGAAAGTGCTGTTTCTCCAGTCTAGGGGTGTTGTAGACAGCTGACAGACAGCAACATACCTAACAGAATTCAGCAGTGGGAGAGTTTTTCTACAAGTGAAAGCTTTTTCAGCTGTGAAAACTGTGATTACATTCCTCAAGTATATGCCATTTTCACTTTTCTGTGTTAGGTTCCTTCATGAGAAAACAAACAAACAAACAAACAAAAAACAAATAAGGTGATATAAGAGTGGTAGAAGGGGACACAGGGAGAAGGCAAAATATGAACAAAGATAGAATACCTTAATAATAGAGTGTTTCTTCTGGGCCCTGTATGCCATGTTCTGTTTGCCAAACATAGATTCTCTGCTCCACTGAAGAGGAGTCAGTGCCCTGGGATGTATCTGTGAGGCTGGTGAATGCATAAAATAGTTCATTTTTTTTCTCTTCTTTTTCCAGGTAACAGTGAAACAAAACCGGGATCTCCTTCACTGCCATGCTGTGACAATGTGTTAAATGTCAGAGAGGACATTAAGCAGCAGGAAACAGGTTTCCATTGTTTGATATTTTATTCTGAGAAAGTGCTCTTGGCTGTGCTTATGTTAAGGCCTGGTGTTTTGTGTGTCCTTCTGCCATGTGTACTATGAAACTGAGGATGTATATCTAGAAATTAATCATATGTGAAAATGTGTACTGCCTTTATACCGTTGAGTGCTGTAAGTCAAATACTTCAACAACTATAAAATGTAGAGTCTGTCCAAAAAGAACAGCATTCACTGTCACATCTGTAAATATTTCAGCCATCCCACTGAATTAGTCTGATCAGCTCACACAAAGTCTGACTTTTATCTTTTAGCCTTGCAGCTGACTGAGCACCACACAGTTGTTTACTTAACACCCCTCCACCTGCTTCCCAGTGGGATGTGGGAGATAATTGAAAAAACAAAGTAGAACTCATGGATTGAGGAAAAATAATACTTACCAAGCTAGAAAAAAATAATTATTTAGACAGTAATATATATGTATATGATGAGTGATGTGCAAGCAATTGCTCACCACCACCTGACCAATGCCCGGCTAACCCCTGAGCAACAGAAGAGGTATGAACTCCTGCCTCCTTCAAAACTCCTTCTGCATGAAGTCTTATGGTATGAAATACTTCTTTGGCCAGTTTATGTCTGCTGTCCTAATCCTGTTCCCTCCCAGCTCCTTGGCCATTTCCTAAGAATGGCCTTGGCTCTATACAACACTGCTTAGCAGACCATAAACACTGGTGCGTTATCAACATTGTTTTTCTCCTTGAACCAAAAGATAGCAATATACCAGACACCGAAGAAAACAATTCTGTCCCAGCTGAAACTAAGGCAAATAATCACAAGTACATTAGGTTATGGTGGATAATGTTTCACACATTTCCTGCCTTTGCAAGGTTAATGTGTATTAGATAAAAACCAGTATACGAGGTGAACTTCAAAGCTCCCTTGATTAGTCAAAATTCTGTACCCACAGAAATAGCCATTCCGTATACTGAATGAACTGTTCAATGTAGTGATAGAAAGAATGCCTAGGACATTTACTGTACATACAGATGAAGAGCAGTTCGAGTTTAGGACTTCACCACTTTGGCCTGAAGTTTTGAAATAGTCTCTGCAGAAAAATGTGCAATTAGATACATTGTTGTTGTATATACTTCCCACTTGCTTGTGCTGAAGTAATGTATGTGATTAAAGATGCAGTTCTTACTGCAAGACTCTCATTTGATCCAAGCATTTTTCCTGTTATTAAACAAATGCAAATTTGAGTGTGCAGAGCCTCTTCCTGTTTTGCATGGGTCATATTGAATTGGACTGACTTTCAATTTGTATTCTTTTTTTTTTCTTCTTCTTTTTTTTTTTTTCATGTTGTTTTTGCTTCAGAGTTTGAATCACCACATAAAGGCAGGTTAAAGAATGGGTCTGTGGTGCTCACTTCTTATCCACACGTGAGGAACATAGTCATGTTATTCCAAATAGGTTTTTGTCTGTCATGATTCCTGGATTACACACTATCAATCCGTAATGGTAGTTTCCTTTCCACAACAGTCTAATAGCTTGTGACTGCATAAACTTCACTGAATGTGGCCTATAGATTTTAAAAATATTTAAAAATCTTGTGGATTCTTTTACCCTCTCATTGCTTTTAATTGTATTGGAAAATTTAAATTCGATTATTTCTTTTAATCTGTTGCTGCTATTTTTCAGCAGTGTTGTTGAAAAACCTAAACTAAGAAGTATACATGTTTTTGCAGTAATAAGAGTTTGCATTAAAATGACAATATTTCTAGTTTCTCTTTTCTGAAGTAATGATTTCCCTGTAAGTAAATTGCATCTGAAGGTTACAGATGAGGTTGCAAATATGTCCAAAGTAACCTTTTCTCTTTTTAATCTCTTAGGTTGCTGCAGTTAGCAAATTCACTGCGAATACTGTGCTAGGAATAAGCTTTGAAGCTACAGAGGGACATCATTTCATCAGATCAATCTTACCAGAGGAACCAGTTGGATGAAGTGACAGGCTTTTCAGTGATGATGAGCTTCTGGAAGTACGAAAAAATTCTGCTTTTTCTTGGTCTGCTTTTAGTAGGATTTTTGAGAAGTGATTTGCTTCTCACTGGTTACATTTTTGGGAATGTAGCATATCTAAACTTCATACAAGTTGTAACCGGAATTGTTTGAGCAGTCACTTTGTATGTACTTATCCATTTTTATGTGACTACATGTGCTTAGTTGTGTATCTCAGCTCATAGCTGATTTTTCAAATAACATTGAAGGCCATGAAAGAAGAATATCTAGCAAAAGCATTTAGGTTTACTAGAAATATCCCTTACAGTGAAGAGAGTAAACACTTGTTTGTTTACTTTTCTAAATTATTTTCTTAGAATGAAGATGTGATTTTGGTTTGCATGATTGGGAGAAGTCAATGTAATCCATATGTTTTCATGCTTAATATATCTGTTTCCAGGAGAAAGTCAGCTAGTATTGTTTGTTTTCATATTTATTTCATCCATGTTTTACTCAGTGGTTTTATGAAGTGACACAGTATGTGATGTTTGTAAGATGGCTTTCCATAATTTTTGAGCCCCTTCAGCTCAAAACGTATCTTGGTGGCTTGTTTTGAACACCAAATTGAGTGGACATTAAGGGCTGAAAATCTCCATTTGAGCTTTTTGTAAAAATATATAAAAATAATTTTAAAATAATCAGTTTATGTTTTTTTTCCCCTCTTTTTTTCATGTTTATTCATTGTCTTCTACTAAATAGTGTGCAATTTTTCATGTTATTCTGCGATTCTGTGTGATTCTGTGATCTCTTGAGGTGAATGAGATCTGTTTGCTTGGAGAAAACCACAAGGATGAGGTCAGTATCTTGAAATAACTGCCAGTTAAGGTGACAATGGTGATCTGCTATCCAGTGCCTCTGTCTCAGTCACAAAGAAGTAATGGAGAGTCTAAGTCTATCTGAGGTTCAGCTTGCAGAGAAGGTATTTAACAAAAGGAAAAAGAAAAAGAAATTACTAAGAAAAATACTGTTTTCCTTGAAGAAAAACATGAAAAAGTCTTTAAAAAGATGAGAAATGCCTCTTTAATATTTCTCGTCTTCTAACCAAATAAATAGGAAAAAGCAAATTGTATTCATCTGCTGTACTTTAGGCCAGCCAGAAGATGTACATGCTGGTAGGCCATGTGCAAAAGTCGTTAGGGACACAGAACTATCTACCCAGGTTACTTGGATTTTGTTCTACAGGTGGGCTTTTTTAGAATCTGATTGTATTTCAGCTGGTTTTGAACTTCACAACTTCTGGGTGGTGCTGAGTAGAAATGAACATGCACTTTGTGACTGGCAAGCTTCTATCACTCATAAACTAACAACTCCAGCCAATCTGATGTGACAAGCATGTAGAAATGGCTTTCAGTGTAACAGAACAACAGCATTTATATGAAAAAAAAGGCAGACCCAGGCACAGTTAGTTTTGACTTCTGGACAGCACAAACCATTCAGCTGATTTTTGCTAAGCTTTGTTATGAAATCAAAGAAAGACATATATGCGTGTGTGTATATATGTACATATGTTTGTGTTTATATCCTTCCTTTTTTTCCAAAAGTTCTCACTCAGTGCTATGTTTAGGTCAAAGCATATTTATAGGCATGCAATTTAATAACATATATTTTCTTTGTATTTGAGCACGTATACTGACAAGACTTTCTGAAGTTTTTTGTTTGACAGAAATTTCATTTTGTAAATACTTTTACCAGAGAGTCTCTTCATATATTAGGAGCATCAGTAATTTGTTTCAAAGGCACTGATTCTGTGCTGGACTTAATCAGACTTGTTTTCTTACTCTGCAGAACGCTTGCGCTTTCTCATTGTTTTGGGAAAAGTTATCTTGTTCTTTCTCTGTGAGTAATCTCTGCAAATTCTCAGACATCTAATGTACACTGTTTTTTAGCAGGCTCATATAAATCTTGAATTCTTTGTCTCTTCAAACACAGAGGAAACAGCTTTGGAAATTTCTGCAGCTCAGAACATGGAAGAGGTGCAGAACTCTTCTTTCATGATGTGGGAAGAAGAAGTGCAATACACTGAGCTGGAGAAAGGAAGTATGGGACTTGGATTTGGGATAATAGACTTCCAGGTAACTTTTATACCTTTTTCTTTGAGTAGGAAACAAAATACATTGTATTAACTGGGTCTCACCGTATGATGTAAATAAGTATTGTAATGGTAAAAGTTAATGGAAACCAGTACAGTAGAGCTCAATTCATCTCACTACTGGCAAGCATTTTACTAACTACATTACTTTTCCTTTTATTGTGTTATGACTAATACTGGAATTCGTCTGACTAAGCTTGGGAAAAGAGTCTGCCAGCAAGCTGACCAAATTTATAAGGAGAGCTTTAAATTGGAAAAACGGACAAGTTTTGAGTAACAGGGAGTTGCCTCGGGCTGTTGAGGAATTAGGAATCAGCAGGGTAAAGCACCTCCAGCAGCTCAGGATGCATTCATCTAAAAAGAAAGTTCAGTCAGTAGTCCAGCTGAAGTGCCTCCACACAAATGCACGTAGCATGGGTGAAAAACAGGATGAATTTGAAGCTGCACGCAGTTAGAAAGTTGTAATCTAATTACTATCACTGCCAATTGTTGGAGTGGATTGCATGATAGGAGTGCTGTTGTCAGTGGCTATAAACTATTCTCAAGAATGATGCCTTTATTGTGATGATGTACATGTCTTAGAATATTCGGGCATCTTGCCATGAATTTTGCATGTAATATCCAATAAAGGACTTAAATGATTGAAGAAGTATTTACTAAAATACAGGACTGTAATTTTGAAATCCCATGCTTAACTGCTGTCTACCTGGGGTGTGCCTAGGTGTCCTTATTAATTTTGTGTCTGACTTCAACATTCCCAGTCATCTCAGGCTGTGATTCTTGCTGTGAAACTGTGTCAGAACAGCTGTGAGTCTGTCTCCTGTTTGCACTTGGTCAGGTTTCTTGAGTGGTCATTTAAAGCATTATGCTTTTTAAAGATTGTTGGAAATACCTTAAATTGCTGTACATATTTTGCATGTGCAAGTTTTATTATATCATACAGGACTACATGGCTTTCTGAAACATACTTCTTTTTTTTTTTTTCTGTCATAGTTATGATTTATTCTGTGTTCTCACTTGTGAGATGAGATTAACACATTTCAGTTTGTCAGTGAAGGTTCTGTTTCTATCTAAGTGTCAGCAATAAACTAAATTTGCAGTAAGATTTCTGCTTACATTTCGCTTTATGCATCACATTTGTAATAAATTTTCAGTGAACACTGACTTTAGTCAGGGCTATGTTTATACTAATGTTTTTTTTTGTGTGTGTTTTATACAATGGAGGGCCTGTGGGAAAACTTACATCATTCTCTATCTCAGGAAAAACTTAAGGGATGTAAGAATTATGTACAATGGAAATTTTTTAATTTGTCTTTTCAAGAAATATGACATGCAGCATCACCTCAAATGGCATTGTATATGCTTTTTAAAGGGTGTATGAAGCTATCAGTATTCAAATCCAAACACCATATCTAGCAGCGCTACCTATATATTGGCCTATAGAGTATTTCATTACTCTGTGATATTTTCTTTACTGCAGTAATTGCCCCAAATCATCAAGAATGGTCTTAGCTTCCTTTCCTCCACCAGACCACCCCACCTCCACTCTTCATTCTTCTCACTCACCCTTGCTTTTAGCATTTACTAAATCCTGCAGTTTTGGATGCTGCTTTTATGGTGTGCAACCTTCCAGATTTACATTTTGGGATGGAAAGTCATTGCAGTTGCTTTGTGAGTTTGTGAGTGTTTGCTTTTCTCATCCCTTTGCTATCAGTAAAGCTTGTACAATATTACATTTCTCATATGTTTCTGTGCCTGCAAGTGAATTGTCTTATGAATTGTTAATTGCAAGTGAATTGTTTTGGAAGTATTTGGAAGTATTAACAGCTACTGGTGTTCCTTGTCAGTGTAATTCTGCAAGAGTTACACACGTTTCTACACCAGTTTTAATTGTTTTAACAGAATCATACTTTCTCATTCTTTGATGTTTGATGTTACCAAAACATCAGTGCATTGGAGGATGAGAGTGTAAATGGAGTTTGTTGGATTTTTTTTTTGCTGTGGTTTTGTTTTTCAGAAAGAGAACTTCACTTTGTTTCAGGTACATACAAGCACTTCACTCTTTAAAAGTGCTTTCTCATCTGAGTAAGATCTGGTGCAATGAAATAGAAGGGGCTTCTTGTGATAAGCCCTTTGTTCCACTAGAGAGCATATGTGAACATTTCCTCATTCTGCACTTTATTGCTGTATTCACAAGCAACTGAGTATAAGAGAGCATGAAAACTGCACAATGTCATTGAAGTAGGAATTATTTGCATTTTTAGATTTAATTAAATTAGTTCACTAATTAAATAGCAGTGCAGGTTGATCTGTAATGGAGATTTATGATGAAACACCACCTAGAAAAGAGTGATGGTTTTCATGATTAAGAATGGAAAGTAGGAAGAAATGTAAATGTATGGGGAGCATGGGCAGGGCTCTGTACTGCTGCAGAGGTTCGTTTGGAGCAGAGCTGTGTAGGGGGTCATTAAGAGTGCATGTATGAGAATTATTTTGCAAAGGGAAAAAGGAGTTAATAAAATGAAATGTCTTTCTTCCTTTTCACTTATTTAGGATCCTTGTGACCCATCAAAAACTGTAGTCGTGATTAGCTTCTTGGTTCCTGGTGGTGTGGCTGAGCAAGATGGCATACTTTCTCCTGGAGACCGGCTTATGTTTGTCAATGATATCAACTTGGAAAATAGCAGCCTGTATGATGCAGTACAAACACTGAAAGGAGTCCCAGCAGGAAGAGTTAAAATAGGAGTTGTCAAACTTCTTCCTGTAAGAATTAGGGAATTTTATGGGTACTTTTCTTGTCATTTATGCTGTTACATAATGATCCTGATTTCTGTATATGCTTTGTGTGCTTTGGGATACAGCCAGGTGACACAAAAAATCCAGATTCCTATTACTTCCTGATTTTAGGACTGGCCTCTGTAATTTATGACTGGCATGATGAAGTAGGACCTAGTATATGGGTCTCCTAGCTGAGAAGACAGTGAATCATCTCACAACCAGTGCGGGTTTTTGTGGCTGCTGGTTGCTAGACATAATTTTATGTTTGTTATCAGATTTTCTGAATGTGTGACGGTCACTTTATGTTGTTTTCTGGAC
The DNA here is from genome assembly GCA_013399175.1 of Odontophorus gujanensis. Classification (NCBI taxonomy): domain Eukaryota; kingdom Metazoa; phylum Chordata; class Aves; order Galliformes; family Odontophoridae; genus Odontophorus; species Odontophorus gujanensis. The sequence continues at coordinate 11,001 of VXAB01003889.1, forward strand.
TTTGTTCTTCTGTTCTACTTCATCAGTTTTGGTCTGCTACAGGTATAGTCTTTGTATACAGGCTGCACCATTTTTTAAAGAAAGGTGAATACTCTTCAAATACTACTGAATATTTTGGTACAGGTAAAAATAATTCCAATTTTGGAAAGTAGACTCTAGCAATTTGAAATATGAGGTTGAATAACTGCCTTTAACCATTATGAGGCATAAATACCTAAAGAGTTTTAAGAGAAGATGATTAACATTAAGATTTGTATTATATGTTGTCTTTTTCATTGATAAGAAGGATTATATCTCGGAGACCTAGATTTCCTAAGGCAACATGTCAGTAAGGATGCTGTTTCAGACCTCTTCTGGGACAAATGAAATTATGATCAAAATACTGTATATGAAGCACCATGAATTGAGTTGTTTATGACCCAGTTTTATTCTAGTATTTGAGAATTTGTGAATCTTGAGAAGAATTATACTGCATTTAAGGAAAAATGTGTTTCCAGGATGAAAAAGAGTACCCATGGGTATGTGTGGAACTCTTTTTAAAATGTTCTTCATATATAAGACGGGAAAAACATCTGTGTTAACTTTCTTGTGCAATATAAAAGAAATATATGTTTTGTAAATATATATTCAAACAAAACAAACAAACAAAAAGTCCCAAACAAATCCAAATTTTGATGCCAGCACACAGTAGTGTTTTCCTAACACTTTGTATTTCTCTTAGGAGAAATCTGTTCTATTTCAACCCTGCAGTTCATTCCAGTTAGGACCCCAGCTTTATCTCAGGTATTCCTTGTAAGCTCTGAAGTTGGACTGATTTCAGTTATTGCTGGAAGCAGAAATATTTCCTACTGTGATGTGCGAATGAAAATTCATTGTAAAAGCATAGAGAGAACTAAAAATAGCAAACTTTGAGTCAGTAGGTAGTGACTAGAGGTGCATGTGTTCGGGGCTTACATGGTGTGAAGGTTACTGATACCCTGGCTGATTAAATTTCTTCATTAGGTGGACACTGACAGAGCTGATCTAACTATTGAATCCATCTTGGAATCTCAGTTTTCTGTGGAGAATTTACTATTCCCTGCTTCAGCCTCAGTGGCATTTGACAGCATCTGCAGTGAGGATTTCAACTTTGGCTTCCCTTTTTCAACAGCAACTCCCAAGGTAAAAAGGAGAATGGTTTTATCTTGCTTATGAGTGTGGAAAGGCTCAGTGTCCCTCCTGTGTGCCAGAGTATTACTAAACATAAAAGCTTTGCGTTTTCCCAGTTCCATCTGCAGTAAAATTTTTTATAAGTGTATTTTTTTTTCAAGTGTTTGTGCCTTTTGGTATTATCTGTGTGGGAGAGTGGCAGCTGGTAGGTTGAAAACTTGAGCTGTGCTTTGTATAACCAGAGAAAGTACTGTGGGGTATTTGTAACGTTAAAGCTGCAGTGATCAGTCTTCTGCAGAAACATAATCAGTATTTCTTCAGAGGCTATTGAAGAGTATTAATATGAAACTTTTGCAAAGCTCTATAGTATTTTAGATATGAAAAGATGAAATCTTTGTCCTGAGCTTTGCTTTTTTACTGCTTAGTAATTATGTATTTACTAATTAACTTACAGTGTTCTTGAATGAATTGTTTGTAATTGTACTGTATTTAAATTCGTAGCATATCAAATCTCTAATTGCTAATCATTTCTGTTTAAGCTTAATAAATGCAGTTAAGTTTCTTAAGACTATTACTACCTTTATTCCTGTAGGTAACACACCCATGTGATTGTTTGTATTAGGATTGGCTTTATTTTTTCAGTAGCTTTTCATTCTCCTTTCTCTTTTCAATCTGTAGATTTATTTCTGTAATGCAGGGTCTTCTGAGTCATTTCTCCTAGAACTGATTATCTTTGAAAGCAACATTGTAGGAATTTCCTTTAGGTTTTGTGCTCAGTGGTCTTGAATAGAGTAGCTTCTGCTTTTGCCTTCGTACCTCAGCTACACTATCTTCTTTTATCCCTTATCCCTGAACATGTTCAGACCTCACATCAGTCTCACTGAAAAGCTAAATTCATCTTCTAGTGGCTTCTCCCAGTCTACAGAAGAGCACATCTTTGCTATGCCATTGAGGCAGATTGCATTGTTAACCCTGTAATTGTTACTTAAATAGATTATGCATTTTTCATGCTGAGAAGCATTTTATGAGATAGGCACAGGGTTTATGTAATACAGCATGTTGAGTCTTAGCATACTAAGTCTGAATTAATTTCTGATATTGACTTAAAGAAGGCTTTGGTTTCCATTTCTTTCTTTTTTTTCTTTTTTTTTTTTAATTTCATTTTTATTTTTAAAGATACTGACTTTCCACTGTTCTTCTCTTTGCACCAGTATGAAGAGTGTGTTAAATTCTCTGCAAGTAACTTTTAATACTGTGCAGTTATGAAGTACTTCAGAAAGTAAACACAGCAAAGTAAACACAGCAATGAAATCTGTAAAAGAAGAGTTTGGAAGCAGTAAAATGCAGTAAAAGAAGTGTTAAAAAATAGTACTATTAGCTGCTACAAGGAATACAGAGATATTTCAGCTATTTCTGACTACAGAGACAGTTGAATTGCAGAATATGAATGCCTTTGCCATCATTTTAAAGATAGCTGATGAAAAATAATTTTAGGTCAGAATAATGCTCTAATGAGGTCATGTGCAGCTATTACTACAAATACTTGAAATTTTGTTTGTCTTCAAAAATAAAGAATTGGCTTTTCTTTAATTGGAATAAATTTAAAAAGGGTATATGTTGCTATCTTAATATGCATGTATGACATAAGGAAAAAGTCTTGAATACTGTCTGTGTAATGAACATGCTCTCACTGATCTAAAAATGGATATGAAACAGAGTAAAAGGTGTATGTTCTGTCACTCTTCGAAGCTTTATGAGTTCATTTAAATGGATTGTAGTCCTGGTGTTCTAGTCATCATAAAGTAGGTAATTTCATTGATTACATCATGTAGATTAGTACAATTCAGGCCTTGCTCAGTTATCTTCTCAGATGTTAGTTAACTCAGTTGTTTACAAACTGTTTTTGATCTGGTCTTGGGACAGAACAAGCATGTATGTACTCTGTCAAATACAAAAAAAAGATATTCCAAGGGTGTGGGAGAAAAACATTGCAAAATACCTCCAATATATTCTGGAAAATAAATTAGAGAATCATGTTTTTCTCATTTTATGGAAATGTGATAAAATACTTAATGGAATCAGTGGATAAAATCTTAGACAGATAAAGGTAGAAATTCTTGTGACTAGATTTGCTGCATTTTGGAGAAGAATCCGAAACAATGACATAAAACCTTTGCATATAACCTCTTCGTCCTTGCTGTATCTTCTTAATACCTGATAGCCTATGTGTTTGTAAAATTAATTACTTTTTGAAGCAAGAGAGGATTTCAGTATTTTTTCAGAAACTTGTGGTTATTAAAATCCTTTAAAAATACTTGACATGGGGGATCAGATACTCTTGAAAGTGTAAAAAAATT
>VXAB01003890.1:0-27018 GCA_013399175.1 Odontophorus gujanensis
GAAAAGGAAAAGGAAAAGAAAAGCTTGAGCACAAAGGAACACCATGATTATTTAGTCACTTGCATGCATTGCTTCCTGTGGTACTACAAACATCTGGAGACCATCATCTCTGTCTTTCCCCAAATGTAGGATAGATGGCCATAATGTAATTGCATCAGGTGGGTATTAAGAAAATCTCCCTAAAGAGACTTGTGGAAGCGGTTTATGTGAAGTAGCTTGCACTAGCATTGCTTATGCCACCCGAGGTGCCCTTGAAATATTTCAAGGTCAACATGTAGCTTTCTGCAGGCAGTGCTGGCTCCCTTAGGCCAGGGCTGTCCAACCTTATGTCTGCCTGGGCCGCACTGAGTGAAATGGAATTGTCTTGAGCTGTATACACAAATGCTGCTCTGAAAGTAATGTCTCATATTTATTTCCATGGAAACCACAACTAATGCAAAGCACAACAACACTATTTGATAGAGCAAATTCTCGGCTACCAATTGCTACTTTTCAACACAGTCACCACCATTAGCTGTGCGTTTTTGCTAGTGATTAACCACAGTGTGCATGCTGTGCTTGTAAACGTCTGCATCAGGGGAGGTGACCCACTGTCAGTGTTGCTACTGCTGACACACTCCTCATTGTGCTCACATCAACTGTTTGGTCCCCGTAAACATTCACCAAATGTTGATGAACATCGTTTGATTGTCAGAGTGCCCCTCTGCTGCCATCAGTCACACGTCAACACCATGTAATGTGATATTGGTGGAAAGGTTCCACCTCTACTGCTGTACCACCAATATCTGCCTCTGACAGCATGGGTGAACATAACGGAGTAGGGGGCATTACTTTTGGAGCAGGCCTCACAAAATCAACAGTATCAATAATATATAAGTAACAAAACTTATTTTAATATTTAATAATTTTCTGGTGGGGGTGGGGGGAGTGGAGAAGAACAAAACCATAGAACTAGAGCAATATGTGACCTTCTTTTGGTGAAACTAATGCATCAGTCTGGTTCAATGGCAGTGGTTAAAATGCTTTGTGAGCCCTCAAGGGCAGAGATTTCTGGTGAAATTCTACTCTTTCTGATTCTGTGTCTCTTGACAACTGTTCACAAATGTGCATTCTGCCAAGAGATGATGACATGAATAACGTGTGGTTGTTAAGTGAAGGATTCTTCCCTCTGATAAGAGAAACCTTACGAAAGAGACACTGTCAGTTATTTGAGTCGAATATCTGATTACAACTCTCTATGTTCCATTTGAAAATCTACAGGTCATGTGTATATATCAACTGAAAACGGTGTCACAAGCACGAACTGATGATCTTTTGCAGAAACCTCTTCTCAAACTCCTTTGTCAAACCATAAAACACAACTGCATATTCTGCCACTGAGATCACTGTGGTTAGCCAGTGTATCAAGAAGCATACAATATTTGCCAGCCCTTGAGTCAGCACTGGCCAGCACTGCCCTCCACACAACCTGATTTCAGTCAACACAGCATTAATGGTGCACTGATGGTTTGGCTGTTGCTGAGTGATGGGCTGCTCTGCATGGAGGGGCTGCTGTCTTGAAACTGTAGGGCAGTGGGCAGGCTGCATTGCCAGCTGGGCCAGGCTGCAGGTTAGACTTGCCTACTTAGGCACAAAGCAGTTTTGAGGTGTTCCTGCAGAAAGAGCATGCTTTTCAGCTTTAGATTGAGTTCCAGAATGGCCATCAAAGCCTGGGAAGAGCTCCAAAGCAGCCCAGAGTTCTAGCACTAACTGGACATGGACCCACAGTCAGTTTTGTACTGGGTAGCTGGGAAAGCCTAGACTGACCTACCTATCCTTAGGATTTCTGCCAATATCTGCTCCTCTCAGCCCCATTCATTCTGTCCCAGATGTAAGCCAAGCCCAGTGAAATACCTCTGTACATAAAGGCTGCACAAAAAGAGCACAACTGGATGAGAGGAGCTTTTCAAATTGATGGGGATAGTGCAAAACTGCCCAGGCTGGAGGGAAGGCATCAAACATTGCCTCAAACTGAGCTCAGCTTCTGTTGCCCTCCCTGCAATTCACAATTAGCTCAAGAAAATTGGCTACAGAGAATATTAATAGGGACAGCCCTAGAATGCAAATCAGCAGGGGGTACAGTGAAAACAACCATCAGTTGCTTTTAGAGTGCTCTATAAATGACAGCACCCCACTCCTGCCACACAACACAAACAGTCCGCCCCTGGCTGTGACCCGCTTCCAGGCTGCCTGGAGAGCCTGTCGCTTGGAGGAGCCATCAGGGAGCTGCTGTGCTGCTGTCAGTGCCAGCAGCATCCACCAGCAGCTCAGCACGTACCTACTTTGTCAGCTGTAATCCATTACCCTTGCCCTAGAGAAACTAATTCCAGCCCTAGCAAAGATGAATACAAGAGAAGAGGAATCTGTGCAAAGTAAAGGATGATCATCTATAAAATTATTCCACACTGTCATGTTATAGAGAATTAAACCAACACAGCATATAATGCTGAGACACCAGTAGCACCTACCTCGTAGTTGTATTCTTGGCAAAGGGACTTGCCACCAGCACAGGAGGAATATTCAATATTTTTGTTTTTCTCCCCAGTTGAAGCACAGTAATTTGCTTTTATTCTGAGGAACACTCCTCCAGTTAGACACCTGCAAGACAAGAGAGGTGAGAAGAGTCCTTCCTCCTGGATACTTTGCAGTGAAGAGTAAGGTCATGATAAGCTAAAGGGACCTCAGACAGCATCTCTGGTGCCCAACAAAATGAGCAGATATCTGTGAAGTGATTTGATAGAAAAGCAATATGGCACAAACACAAACGTCACTCAGCTGACTCACACCCCCAGCACTGCTGCATAGCCCTAGTTGTGCCAGTTGTGGTGCTTTAATGAGGACCACCATCGTGGGATCTCTCCGTGGCAGTATTCAACTCATTACCCACAGGGAAGCCTCACTTTTTCCTTTTTTTAACTCATTCTTTTTTTTTTCTCCTGGAAAGAGAGTCATTGGATGAATCAGAACACTCTTAATATGACTCCATCAGTGTTTCCCTTAGTCCCACTCATAGGACATGCTGCTGCAGCTGAGCTCTTCTAGGAAAATGAGTTTGTGCAGTAAATATCACTTTCACTGCCAATGTTGTGAACTCCTCCAGTGCCACTGCCATCTGCATCCTTACAGGATCTTCTGGGATCGGTATCTGCATGTGCAAAAAATATGAAGGTTGGTGGCCCAAGATAAAATAATGCAGGAGACGTTTTACTGGAAGATATGGGAGATTTCAGTATGGAAGGTGAATGAAAAGCTTTTATCATCCAAAAGAAAATCTGATTGTGAAGCCAGCCTATAAAGCACTCTCTTTCAGTCACTGTGGTGTCTGAGGAGAGCTTTGTGTTATTCGTGATGGTGACAGCTCTACAGCACAGGAAAAAATGGACAGTGAAGAGGCAAAACATGCATATGCTTTTCTTCATGACGGCTGAATGCAGCTCCAATGAGCTGTGACATAAAATGACAGAACCAATGCTGAAGCTTTTAAAAAGCACCAAGGAATCAATCCCACATGTACATAATTCTGGATTAAACTTTCTGCTGAAATTCAGCTGAATCCAAGAACATAAACCAAGTCAGTGTTTTTTTTTAATGTGGGGCAGCCCACCTGCATTCCCCTGCTCTCCTAGAACTGTTGTTCCGTGTCTTTTAAACACTGCTCCAGTACAAGCAACAGGCAGAGTTTCTTAACCACCAAACCAAAAGCCTTGAAGTGATAGAATAGAAACAAACAAACAAACAAACAAAAAACCCTTAAAAGTCTCCCATGTTTTTAAATCCCTGATTATAAAATGACAAATGAAACACAAACGCAAAAGTTCAAAACAGGCGAAGAATCTGAAATGCCCATTTAGAATATAAAGTCAGTGGCCATCTGGCCCTCAGACTCAAGTGGCAGACAGTGGTGATTGACTAAATTCTGTTGTGACAGGGCTGCCTGGATGTCCCTTAGTCGAAAACTAGACACACAGCACTTGGCACATGTTCTAAAGCACTAGGCCTGATGTCCCTTACAACGCAACTTTTCACCCAGTAATGGAGACGTTATTACGTGTACAAGTGTCAGTGACAGTCGGGGCCCCCGCCCTCCTTGCACATCTGCTGCAGCACGTACTCTGAGCTTTCCACAAGTGTGTGCAATTTCCATGTACAAGAGCACAGTCTGACCTGTGTTTTTTGTGTCTGATGTGTGCTTGGGATGACTCTGCCTGCTTGGAGTATGTATGAAACAACACTCCAAAGACAGTTTCTTTGCAGAATGAAATTACATGTATTCTGAAAACTGCACCAGCTAGGCAAGGGAACAGCCAGAACCTGGCAGTAAGCCACTGTGTGGCATGCATCTCAGAGCTTTTAAAAGAATTTGAAAGAGTTACAGCTTTTGAAGTCTATTCAGTGACTGAAATTTTCTTGGAGACATTACTAAACGGAGTTCTGTTGTTTACCAAAGCAGCCCTTTCCACATCATCAGTGCAGCACAGGCAGATGGCCAAGCACGGGAGGAAAGAACCCAGGTGTGTGTGAAAACAGCACAGTTACGATGGGAGGAATTCTGAAGAGGGATTATCTCCAAAACTGTGTTTGAGCATATGGGGCCAATGGTCTTTCAGCTCACAAATGGTTTGTATTTATTTTATACAGAAACAAGAAAAGTAATTAATGCCCTAAACCTGAACACCAGAGAAGTTCACAACCAGAGGAAGTGCCAGGTGAACTGTGAAACACCAGCCCCTTGTCCCAAATCAGATGGTTTACATCAGCTCTGAGCTACTCTGAGCAGTTGTGTTCCAGTTTCCAGTGTCCTCAGACAGCCCTGTGATTACCAAGCATTACTCACAGCTTTCTCTCCACAGCTTTCCTTGCACAAAGGACCACACTTAAGAAATCTTACATAGATTTCGTTAAAGCACTGCAGGTCCTCAAAAGCAGACAGGTGTGCTGGAAAAGGAATTTCACTGGAAGAATTCAATAGGCATGCTAAGGACAGTTTTAAAAGTAATTTGTTTTTGTTGTGGTTAAACACTATGTAGGTGGGGATTTAAAATAGCTTATTCAAAATACCTTGTCAATTTCACTGTCTAGTTTTAAAAGAAAAAATCTTCTTGATGTTTCTGATACAGCATCTGATAGATCAGCCCTCAATTTTCTGCTCTTTAAGGTTCACGATAACAGCTGCTAAAAAACAAAACAAAATCTTAAGTTCTTCAAATTGGTATGTCAGCAAGAAAAACAAGTGGTGGTGTGTTCTCAGGGCCCTAAAGAATAGCCACAGTAACCTCACTGAGCCATCTGATCAAGGGATGCGCCACGCATCAGTTTGGCACTTGCTCTCTGTGGATATTTGGTTGCTTCTTTCCAAGTACAAACTGGAGGAGCATTTTGCTTAGAACACAAAAACTTGCAGCAGTGAACATCTTGACCAACCCTTCCAATATGAGTAACAGGCAAAACCGAATTGTTTTTGCACTGAGCAACGTTTTTTCACCTCTGTTTAATTCTGAACAGAGACAGTGTGTTCTTAGAAGACTTATTTTATCTCCACTTCCAGTCCTAGGAATATCTGAATGCTGAGGAACTCACTAGCTGCCAATAAATTTGCATTCCTTATCCTTAAAATAAATAGGCTGAGAGGTGGAAGCAGGAGCAAAGCAGTAGGAATGTCACAGGGATGCATCCTCAGGCTTCAGTGTCCCACTGCCAGTAACTGGGGAGACTGTTTACCACTAGTCACACTGAGATATGAGCTCCCTGATGGAGGGATCTGTCCTGTACGTATGTGTAGATAGTATCTCAATTTTTCACCCAAGGTACTTGAGCAGTTTTTCATGTTTATGCTGCAGAAGAGCCCACTGTGAGCCTGAGGTTGAGAAATGCAGGAGTCACAGCATTGGTGGGATCAGTCAGTGCTTTAAAGAGTCTTGCCAAGTATAAAGGCCACAGCACACATGGATACACACAGGTAAGTGCACTCTGCACATGTTGTTTCTGATGCCATTTCCATGCTTGTTTCATCTTTGTCTTCCAGATAGAGGAGACTATGTATTTCAAAACTACTCTGCTCTCCAGATCCCTAAAGACCTGTACCATCAATTTGTTCTTTGATCAACACAATAAACTAAAACCTCTGATTTCATCCACTGTCTGCTCTGTCAAGCATGTACATCCTCATTTGGTGTGTTCAGAGGAAAACTCCTTCACTTGGAACCCAGTACTGAGAACTGAGTGCAGCTTTGTGTTCTGGACTGCACTAATCAATTTAGGAAGCAGATTAAGAGGGCTAAGGACAAACAGTGACTAATACAACAGCAGGATTTCATGGGGGGATTTAAACAGCACCTCAAGACAGGTTTTGCTCCAGTACTGACTCACAGAGAAGGCTGATAGAATTCAACAGGCCTCACTGAGTTCCAAATTTGGCTGTGCTGCCTGGAGGCCACACTGAAAGCAAGTACGCTCTTGTAAGCAGAACACTGCTCAGCATTTGTGTTTTTTTTTTGTTTTCTTTGTTTTTTTTTTTTTTTTTCTGCTGCACTGCATGGATATCTCCCACCGTTCTAAAACAAGCTGAAAGTGGATCACCAGCTGGCAAGGAACATTGATTTGGAATAGAAAATCTTTGCTCAGCAAGGTCAGAAACAAGTGCATCAGCCTCAAGATAATCCAAAAGCTTTTCTAGCTCAACAGGCAGGTATATACATTCATGCCCACTAAGCAAGAAGCTGAGCTTCAGCATGATGGAGGAAAAAGAGTCTTCCAGATTCAGAGATCTTATGGTGAAAAAAGAAATCTCAACAACCAACCCAGTACTACAGTAGCACACTTTTCTGAGGCTGTCCCTGGAAAACATGCCATAAGCTGTTGTTCTCTGTTTGCTTGTGCATTGGCAATCCCTGGGCTATAGCTGCCTCCCATGCAGGAGGCTCTTCATTTGCAGAGCAGTGTCCTGCACTGCTTGGAATCCATCAGACCAGCCTGCAGAGGTTGGCCAGGGGTGGTCCTCTCACATACTGTCCTTGTGCTCCATGGTTTCAATAGGGCTTGGAGAAGCCTTGAGCAGCACACACTAAGTAGCAGCATCCTTGCTTAGTTTTGGCTATAAATTATGTGGAAACAGATGAAATAAATCTGTTGTAACACCTGGCCGTGTAAAAAATGCCGCCCTTCTGAGAGCAGGCCTGGAGCAGAGCTGCTTTGCATCACACTGCTAACACAGACTCACTATTCTGATGACACCTGGCAGATGCAACCCAAGGACACAAGAACCACCTCAACTTCCACCCTTCCAGAATAAAGCACATTTCACTCTTCACTGCTACAGCCAGGGAAGATGGAAATAAAACAAAGGGTTGTCTTTGTAGTTGGTTCACCCCACCCACTGTCTTGCAGATGTGGATCACTAAGAATCTTACCAAGGGAAAAGAAACGAAAATCCAAAGAGCAAAACCATATAGAAATGTGTGACTACATGAACTGTCACTAGCAAGCATCCCATTATCTGCAGCCACTGCTTACTGTATCCACTGCTCTGCAGATACACAGCAGCAGACAGCAACAGGTTGCTCGCAGGGCACTGTGGTTTTGGTCAGAAGAACAGTGCAACACTGTCCTATTAACATAAATAACCCCTAATTGAACCACAAACAAACAAACAAATAAAACAAACAAACAAACAAGAAAAAAAAAAGAAGAAGAAGAAAAAACAGGCCAGAGGAAGTGACCAGGGAAAGATGAACAAAATTGGTCAGGTTTCTTCACATCCAGCAGGGAAAGCTCATCCCAGCGACAAGACAGTCCAAGGCAACAAAGGAAACACAGCCAATGAAGCAAAAAGAAGAGATTCAAAGCAAGCTGGAGGCACAATTTGCTAATATTACAGAATCACATAATTGCAGGGGGTGGAAGGGACCTCTAGAAATCACAGAGCCCAACCCTTCTGCCAAAGCATGTTCCTTACAACAGATCACACAGGGAGGTGTCCAGATGGGTCTTGAATATCTCCATATAAGAAGGCTCCACAGACACTCTGGGCAATCTGTGCCAATACTCCATCACCCTTACTGTAAAGACATCATTCTGCATATTTCTATTTATATTTATGTTCAAGATTTAGGCCATTCCACCTTGTCCCTACACACTTACTGAGAAGAGCCTGGCCTCCTCCATTTGCCTCCCACCTCCCTTTAGATATTTATAAACATTAATTAGATCCCCACAGTCTCCTTTTTCCCAGGCTGAATAGACTCAGGTCTCTCACCTTCNTCCATCCTTCCTCAGCCTTGTTATAAGGATGCTGTGGGAGACAGTGTCAAATGCCTGGCTGAAATCAAGGTAGACTGTATCCACTGCTCTCCTCCCATCCACCAAGCCTGCAATGACATCAAAGAAGGCTACCAGGCTGGTCAAACACAACCTCCCTCTGGTGAACCTGTGATGACTACTCTTCCAATTGCCTGGAGATGGCATCCAGAACAAACTGTTCCATCACCTTTCCAGGGATGGAGGTGAGGCTGACTGGTCTGTAGTTCTCTGGATCCTCCCTCTTGACCTGTTTGAAGACCGGAGTGACACTGGCTATCCTCCAGTCTTCAGGCACCTCTCACATCCTCCAAAACCTCTCAAAGATGATAGAGAGTGATTCAGCAATCACCTCTGCCAACTCCCTCAGCAGACATGGATGCATCCCATTGGGGCCCATGGATTTACGTACACAGATGTTGTCTAGATGCTCTTGGACCATCTCCTGCCTTACCAAAGGGTGTTCAGCTTAAAACACTCGGAACACAAAGTTTCTCAAGGTTGTATGAACCACAGTAAAACTATTCAAACTTTCTCTGAACGTGAGGATCCCATAATCCTGGAAGCTCTTGGGAGAGTGAAGGTGCAGCAGTCATTGTACTATCAAAATGCATGCAGGACTGGGACTGCTTAATTTGAATGCAGAGGAAAGAAGAGACTGCTTCTCCAGAGTGAGAAGCCAGTTAGTTGTGCCCAGATATATATAAAATCTGCAGAGGTGCCAATAGTGAAGGGCCCAGAACCAACTATTCAGTACCTGTATCACACTAATGTTACCACCATTTTCAAGAAATGCCCAAAGCTGCAGTAAAAAGATCCAGTCATAGCCTCAAAGCTGACGAGGGAGCACATAAGTAACACATGTTGCAGCTGTAGACTGTAAGGCCCAAATGAGACAGAAGAATGTATTCTTTCTAGATGATGTGACAGCAGGACCAGAAGACACATTCTGCTTGACATCCAGGTTCACCAATATACCGTTTGTCTCTTTCCAGACACTTTGGGAATCAACAAAACACATTTATTACCAATCCAAGTAATGCTGTCAAAATCCATTGCAGCTGTTTACACAGACATTGCTCAAATAGGAACACAAAAGCTTTCAGGGAATATGTTATACTATAAAACATAAACTAAAGCAGAAATTTTGCTCTGCAGAATGCTGAGAACTAGCAGACCCACACAGAAGTAGCAACATTATTTGCTGCATCAGCAGTCAGCATTTTTCACAACAGCAGTGGTGCTGTCTTAGTGCACCCAGAATCAGAGGTTTTGCTCTTGTGAATAAAGCAGACCAAACTCAAGGCAAGGGACAGTTAAGTTTGCATCCAAGGGGAAAACAGCTAAATAAATAACATTAAAGGCTTCCACAAAAATGAGAGTTCCTGTTCATCAAATGTGGAAATGAAGGACTGCATGCTATGGACAGAGGCAGAAAACAAGAGCAAGGCTGTAAGGGCACTATCCTGTCATCCGAATAATTCAGTCAACATTCCTACTGATGGTAGTTGGTTGGGTTTCTGTTTTGTTCTTATTTTGACAGTTAGGCTGTGCATTCAGGTACATCACCATACAAATATGAAGCACAGACATGCCTAATTCAAACCCAATCAATACAACAGCTTTAAATAATGGTTGTGCAAGAATATTGCCATGTGAAAGTCTAGGCGTTTTTAGATAGCTACGGCCCTCATCCTACTCCTGGTAGAGAGTACACCCATATACTATTTTCTCTACCAGGTCCAGGTCACCGCTTCAATTTCTAGTGGAAAACTAATTGACAGGACTTCTTGAAAAAAACAGAGGAAAAAAAAAGGCCAAATGAATGAAAGACATGCTAGGATTTTTCACACAAAGGTGCAGGGAGTTGTACTGTGTTATAACCCCATCCAGAACACTATATATTCAATTAATATATTTTATCCTTCTCTGACTACTGCAATCTCGAGAAACTCTTTGTTGTTTTACAAACAGAGATATTCTTCTTGTAAACACTGACTTAGAGCGAAGTATTTGGTTAGGGGAAGAAGTTTTTCATGTTGAATTACCTTTGTAGAAAAATGTAATTTGCTGTTCATCAGCCACAAGACAGGTTTACGCTTTCAGAGCCAGCTGCACAACTGCTATCAGTTCTGTCACAAACAGGAATTGTTTCTGCTCTCATTTAGCAGATTAGCACCATGTTCAAGTAACAAGGGGAGTTAGTTCTGTCCCACTGCGTGTTTCTGGTGTTCAGGTTTTCCACAGTCCACAAAGGAGGCTAGTTTTAAACAACTAATTTCAAACTAACATAAAGCAGTGATAATAGACGTTAAAAGTCAAATAATTTATTTTTTTTTATGTCCAAACCAAAGCCAGAGAACATTTTGAATTACTACAAGTATACTTTACATGTAACAATATGAAACATTGACTTCTAAAACAATTTTTGCAACAAGTATTTCAAAAGTCACATGTACAACAGATGCTGATGGCATTGCTTTAATCATTCCTTAAGTGAGGTATACACGTTAAGTTAATCCCCATGTAAACCTGAGCAATTTCTCCATGACACAGATGCCAAAGAAAGAGACCACAACTTGTGTGCAGTGTTGCGTTGCTATAAACATCTGCTTGTGTAAGAGAAGCAGAGGTTTTCTTTTCCTAGCTACTCCAGTGTACACAGCAGTCAGAAAATCTGTAATCACACTGGCATGAAATAGAAGCCCTCTGTTCTAGCACATCATTTCTGCATTCCTGGAATAGCTGCTGAAAATGTAAGAAGAGAAGTAGGCTAAACCAGGCCATCACAGGTTTGTTCAGTGATAGATGAGAGCAACCAAGAGTATGAAGTACAGGGAAGCACAGAATCACAGAAAATGAGACCATGGAGGATTTACAAGAAATAATGCTTGCTCAGGAAGAATTAGTGCTAACATTTACCTATTTTTAAGTGACTACATATAGGCAAAGGGACCTTTCTAAGCTAAGTGTCTCATGAGGGTGTTACAAAGCTAAAGCAGTGGCAAATGGCTGATTTCCTCAGGGCAATTATATATTAGTACTCTCAGTGCAAGTATGATCTATGCGTAAGAACCTCTGACTTCAAACCAGCCCACAGTTGCTGGCAATTGCATACAAGGCAATAGCAAAAAAAGAAAGCCCTTCTAGTTCTCTCAGTATGTAGACAGCAGTACACATGCTATGTATTTGCAGTACTGCAAAGGGATACTGCAAGGAATTCAACTACTGCTTTCCCATTTAACGTTGTATCTGTACTACGTATTTTAATTTCAGCTAAAAAGAAAACTCTGCATCTATGCTCCCTTCAGGAATTTAAATAAATCTCAAGGATCTTGGGAAAAAAGAAAAAAAAAAAACAAAACAAAAAGCTCATAAATTTACCAAGACAGCAAGCACCAATATTTGCCAAATACCACAACAGATCAATTTTTTCAAAGGCAAAGCATACATGGGTCACAGTAAGTTTCCTATAGGTAAGAGAACTTTCTTCCTAGCAGCTTGCAAAGAAAAGGTGACACAAGTGTGGCAGTCCCCAAATTAAAATCAAATATGCATGGATATTCTTTGTAATTAGATGTGTGACACTTAGTCACATCAAATCTCCCATCTAGAATGCTGCAGTCTGCCCTTGTGCATCAGCATCACCAGGTAAAATCAGACTGAAAGCAACACACAGTTCTCATAAGTACATTTCTATCTACAAATACATATAGACATCAGGGTAACTATGTTTTTCCTGCATGCAGCTGAAGCCATTTCATTTCTGAGCTGGCAGTTATATGCCATACGTTTGTCACAGGCACATCACTGCTCTGAGCAGTGGGGTAATACTTCAGGCCATGCTTTTGTTTGTTTTGAGTAAAATGGGTTATAGACATATTGACTGTGACCATGTCATGCCACAACATCATTGTTATCAGTCATGCTGGGTTGGTCAGTGCCATGACATCAGGCTGACTAGTTCCTTATGTTCTTGAAGGAAAAAATGGGACAATAACTTCCAGCTTGACAGGATTTCAGTTAGTTTCTCTGCTTTTATTAACAAGCATATAATATTAATTGGCAAAACACTGAATACAAGCTTCACTATCATAAAATCAAAACATTAAGCAATAATCCAAAAAGGCTTATTCAGACAAAACTAGCCACCAATAGTACAAAAATTACACAGCAACACAAAGCATAAAAAATTGTAAACTTTCAAATGAAGCTAAGCCAAAAATATGGTTTTACACTGTGACAGTTTCAGTATCTTTATTATGCCACATGAGAAAATAAAGGCTTAGTGGTTGCACTGGCTTATTGTCCCTCAACTGTAAAATAATCTTGTTGCACAAGGAAAGATCAAACTCTCCTTTCTTTGAATAAGTAACTTGAATTCAAGATTCTAGTAAACCAATGTTTTCAGGTTCGAATAAAAATTAATAATACTGGAACATCATTCCAGCCTTTAAAAATCAAGACTCCGTCCTCCAGCCACAGCTACTATCACCTGAACAAACCCTCAGGTTACTGCACAATCATTCAGGCTATTTGCAAAGTTAGCAATATAAGCATGCATGGGATTGTACATTTAGTCCCCACCTTACTGCTCAACTGGGTAGGTCACTGTGGATTTGAAAGATTTTCAGGAAGCTCCAAATGGATCAAATAGCAAGACTGGAGCTTTAATTAGTATCTAAATAAATCATAAATCCATGGTAAAATATTATTGTTAGCTTGCCACAGAAAGCAAGTTTCTAGAAGGTGTTTGTACTGTTTGCAAGTTTTCATGAAAGCAGAGATTGAAGTATTGTTCCCATCTTCCTTAATGTTCTCTCTATAGGTTTTTACTTCAGCAACAGATGCCAAGACCTCTCAGTTACAGTTAATTATATCTTATGCACAGTCTGGTGTATAGGACAATTTTTTCTCCTGTTATCAACTTCATGCAAAGAAACTGAAGCATTAGCATCTCCAGTGAAATATCCAAACTGAAGTGACCGCCTGAGGAAGCAGAAAAACTATATTTTTCTGTACAGTCCAGCCTTCTGAATAAAATGCATCTTACATATTGTTGAAAGTACGAGCTTACTAGGATTCACCTGCTGATGTACAGACTGGTTGGCTTTTTCCTATTATATTTAGCTCAATGATAAGATGCATCATGTTGTATAACAGGCTAGTTGTATAGTTATATATACCATCCAGTAGGAAAAGAAAAATAATTAAAAAATAAAAATCAATCTCCTACAACTAATTATGCCGTTATGAAGACAACAGAGCCAGATAAGCTTTCAAAGGCTCAGAGCCTATTGGAAAAAATAGCACCATCACAGTTGTAGTCTGATATTTTTATGGTCCCATATCCCCAAAGATAATAGTGTTGTGTACACGATTGCACAACCAAAAATAATAAATAAATATTTTCAGATTTGATGGTACACAAAGATACCAGACATAACAATGGCACAAAACGTTTTCAGATAGGCTGCAAGTCTTGCTGATTGCTTCCACAGTTCACATTAAGATTTCTTGCAAGATCATTTATTTTAGAATATTGCTGACAGACAGTTCTTGTACTTACACAAATTTAAATCCCGCACTTCACTCTTAAAATAAAATAGAACAAATCAAAAAACACCCTTCCCAGATAACAGTCCCAAATAAAACCCCATGTGAACAAATCAAAAATTCCATCTACGTTCCTTTTTAATGGTAAGTAGATGCTACATTTACAATTTAAATGTATGCCTAATAAATGCATGATTCAAACCTATTGCACAAAAACAAAAGTAATGTTCTTTATCCACACAAAACAAAAACATAGAAATGAAAGCTAATTAAACTCAATGTAAAAGGAATAAGCTTCTAAGAACATCTTACAGTTTCATTTTATATGCCCGTACATAAGGTTGGACCATTGAAACCAAAAATACTTGGATGGCAAAATAAGACAGAAGGCTTAAAATAGAATAAATAACTTTTATATAAGAGTTAACTTTTAACACCCCAAATCTTATTTAAATTTATTATCATATATTCTATCTGAATTCTCTGTTTTTAATGAAACTATATTTAATGAGACTCAGCCTGGGTGATTCATCAGTCTCGTTGCTGCTGAGGACAATGTAACATGATACTTCTTTACTGCAATTATTTACCAGCGTAAGCAATTGTGAAAACTACCTCACAGTAACTCCATCTTGACAAAATCCAAAATAAACCGAGTATGATCTCACTAGGACAGAGAGATATCTACGCTGAGTCCAACTTTCAGTTCAAGTTTGAAGAGAACCAGGGTTACTATATAGTATTGATATAAATTAACTGTCTCTTAAGCTTCACAGAAGAGAAACAGAGCTCTGACCCTAAGGAGGCCTCCCTCTCAGTTGAATTCAATTACATTGCAGTCTTCTAGTAAGGCTAGAGTAAATAAATTTATTGTCCAGACACAATCCCAACCCCTCCTGAGGGAAAGAATATCTACAGCAATGATGCTATGACATACGATTTAGAAAAATAACTGGGATTATCTTTTTTTTTTTTATCCTTTTCTTTTTACTGATGAGGCTTTAGCAAATTAAACACATTGCAAAAGCAGTTGCACACAAATGAGGAAACAAAGAAACAAAACAAAACAAAACAAAAAGCATTTGTAGGGATTAATACTGCCTTGAATTTACCTATCTATATAGTTATCAACAGAATTTTCAATGTATTGGTAGCACCATTATATATTCAAGTGATTCTAAAGAGAGCGACAAACTTCCAAATATGTGTTTTGTACTGCAGACTATTATAGCAAGAGAAAGATTTGAAAGGCTTCTGAATTTGCTTGTTTGCAACTGAGTTCTCAGCTGTACAACTGCAGTGGAAAGTGCTAAAATCCTAGAACGCTTTATAAGCACTGCTCAAGTGTCTGGATGTAAAAAAGGTTTCTGCAGTACACTCCTCCTGAGGTAGGCAGACCTCACACAGGAAGCATGCATATACATAAAGAGTGGGGGTAGTGTGCATGTATCCACACACACACAAACCATCTTAATCAGCATACTCTCAAGGAGTTTTAACTCTACATCTGCATCAGGTGCACAGAATGGCCCACTTACAGCCCTGTTTGTGCTCTCAGTGCCTCTCTAGCTACAGCCAATCCCTTATTTACACTGGAACGCTAACAGCATGAAGAGCTCCAGAAGGGCCCAGTATGTCCATTTGTAACACCTGTTTTCAGTGTTTTCATTAAAGAGTATAAAAAGATAGACTCATGGTCTTATCTGCCAATTAATGTTAACTAAAGGTAAAAGCTGAAATACGTATGAGCTGAAAACAGTAGGACAAAACTGGAGCTGAGTTCTGATCCCATTGCTCATAGATGCATGCATACCCACACAAAAAGGCCTGGATATGGAGTTCTGGTAATGCAAGCATTCCAATCCACCTGCCATCTGCCCTCACATCTGCAGCCATTTTTAGCATCTGAGCCTCTTTACATCCCTATATTTCAGTAGGCTCCCTTTCTTTCTCTGCCTGCATACCTTTGATTTACTTCCCATTCACATCTGTGACTATAAATAAAAATGACAGATATCTTTGCAAAAATAAACAGAAATTGGAGTACTCCTTCTGAAGCAGCACAGCTAAGAAAGGAGGGATGAAGACTCCAAAGAATAAAAGTGCAGGAGAACGCTAAGGAATGTGGTGCTTCAAAAGCTCAAGAAGATGACTTAAAATGCTTAGATAAAGCTCTTGCACTATCAGCTTCCTGTTATCACTAATAAATAATTTCTTCTTGCAGAAGAGAGGAATGAGCACAGACAGACAAAGCAGGGCAGTCACAAGCAAGCTCACTTTCTTATCCAAAGGCAGTTTATAAAAAAGAAAAAAAATTGTATAGCAGCTAGCATTTTCAGCTGACTGGAAAACCCTTCCAAAAGTTAAAAGGTTAACTATTTCCAGATACTAATAGTATGCTTGGAATTCTAGGTAACTTGACACGCTGGCAGCCTAACACTCTTGTATCTGTACTGTATGCGCTGAACAGTATACAGCTTGCAGAAATCACTTTCAACTCTGTTTTTAAAAAGGTGACAATTTCAAAAAGCCTTACAAAAATGCAGTGAACACTGCTAAGTGCTATTGAGGGTGCATTCCATAACATAAACAATCATATGTGTGTGTATATGTATGTACACACATACATGGCATGTATGTTACTTTGCATCCATTAGGGCTGATGCAAGTACTGCTATCAATTAAGGCCAGAAGGTGTGAAAATAATCATGTCTGACCCCCCAAAACAGCAAGTAATTGTGCTAACGAAAACAGTACGGTTTCATAAGAAAACAGGTGAAGAAAATAGAAAACCTTTACTAAAATATAAAGTTGCTCCTACTTCTCTGAGGAATTTTTAATCAATGAAAATTGTGCAATATCACCCAAAGTTGTCCAAGAGCCAGTGTTTCATTAGCCAGTGAGAATAAATCCTCATTACAGTAAAAACTGATTTCTGCAAGCCACAGCTACATAAGAAATGTTTATATATNAACAGAAACTGAGCGAGAGCAACAACTGGATAAAACTAACAAACAAACTCATTGTTTTCCCAGATTTTCAAAAGTTTTCAATGCAGCATAATAAATATCACCAGTCACTATATCATTATCAATGATAATATTATCAATGACCTACAGAACTCGATTAAAGCCAATGCAATCAGGCATACTATATAAGACAAGAACACTTTGCAAAAATATATTTTTAAATATTCAGAATGTGAAAAGTAACTAAATGCAACTTGGTGTCAAAAGCAACATTTTAAAATCACCCCACAACATTCTAACTTATTTCTGTGTAACTGTAAGAGATGAGTCAGGCTGAGCTACATGGAACTGTGAAGTGTTTTCAATATCTGTAAACTTAGTGCTGGTAGTGTCTTGTTGAGTTTTGATTTCTTTCTTTCATATAAAATACGTATAAATATTTTCTGTCCAGAAATTTAGGTAACACATCCCCAGGAGAAATATTCAGGACAGTCAGCTTTGAAAGCACTACAGTCTTCCAAAATTATTCGGCTGATTCATATCATGTGATTAGTGATGCACTAAGAAGGTGCCAGATGATAGTCTCTGCAAAAAACTCTGTCCAGAAGGACAATAAAGTTCTCTTACAGCAAGTCCATTTTGGGTCTGTAATGTAGCAGTAGAGGTGCTTTCTGCAAGACAGAAATATAAGCTAAGTTAAGAAACAAAGCCAGAATTCATTTTTTCAGTAGATAAAACTTTAGTTTCATAAAGCAAGGCTTAAACAAACTATGAGACAAGAAGGAATTCATCGGTGAAACTCAAATCAAATGCAGAATCCTTTCCCTTTTGTCAGAAATAGATCACTGTAAGATTAGTTCTATCAAAACAGTTTAACTCAGGAAACCTAGTAAGAGAGAAATGCAGACACCCAGAATTCAGTATAAGAGCACGCAGTATTTTATATATTTAATACTTCAACTTCTATGAATATATCTACAGGTTTTTGTTTTTTTCTTTTTCTATATAGGTAACCTTCTAACATCTGCAACATCTTGCATTAAGGGGTAGCCCATCCTGTAAAGAATAATTGCCATTTGTTTGTTCTGGAGCCTCTGAGTTTCATCCTACGATCTGCACCTCTTTCACTTAAGATGTCACAGAATCACAGAATTGTAGGGGTTGGAAGGGACTTCTAGAGATCATCTAGTCCAACTCCCCTGCCACAGCAGTTACAGTTGCCCTTTCTGTTTGATTCAAAAGTACACAGGTCTCCATGATAAAGGTGAATGGTAGACTTCCACAGATGTAGATCAATTTGATAATCCTGTTCAATTATTTATTTTTCATTAAAAAATCCTAGCATTTGTTTTTTTGCTTACATCTGGATTTAAATCCTCACAGATTCAGTTAGCTTACAATTCATCATTTTTTTAAAGCTGAGCACAGTGTTTTCCCCAATATGTATTCTTTTGCATTTACCTACATTGAATTTAAGACGTCATCCATCAATTTCTGATCACAAAGAGCTTAAATCCATTGTGATTAATCTGACTTTGCTATCCCAAACAACTGTAGTATTGTTATTGAGCTATTACTGCATTTTCAAACCATTTTCCTTTTCATCCAGGAGCAAATTCTAGTAGGTTTCTAATTGTGACTCTGCAAATCAGAGTCTGACCACTGCCTTCTATCTCTATCTGCTATGCAAAAATAACTATTTTCTACACGTAGAGAAGAAGACACTTTCCTCCTGCCTCCTGCACCCTCTAGGTGGTTATATCTCAGTATACCCTGTGAGCTTGGGTTGTGTTTCTTGTCTGTAACTCCACTCCTATTTCAAGGAGCGCCAAATATACATGCAGTGATTCTGTAGGTAAGTACTCAACTCTGCAATTCATTCTTACATCCATTTGACTGGAGTTGCTATTGTTAATGTGATAACTAATACTTAGAATGAATGCTCCACTTTATTATTCAGCTGCAAAGGGGCTGCTCAGAGAATCAACAATCAGCAAGTCAAAGATGTAGTCAATCACATTTAACATGTCATGTTTATGCCTGCTAAATATTACTGGAATTCTCCTTAAGACAGGCAAACATTGCAATTACTCTTTCTCCCTGAGAAGTAAAGCGGTCTTGTTCAGATACAGAAAAGAACTGTTTTGAAAATTTCTGCCTTTCCTTCATCACAGTCCCTTTTCCCACCTACATGGAGTACAGGCACCTATCACAGCTAAAATTAATACTTTCTTGTGGCTTGCAATTAATTTGCAAGAGTTGATGACAGTTTGACAACTGACGCAACATAACATTTTCTCTTATCAGTTATATTTAATTCTACTTTCCTTCACTTTCTTGGAATCAAATTTAATAACTATTGTTTAAAAATGCTGCATTAGATAGCTATGAGCCTGTAGTTATTGCTGTGTAGCTGTCAGCAGCACATACTTTAAAAACATTCTTAATCTAGACACTTTGTGATTAATTTTAAATCACCGTGTCATACCTTAAATCTCCATCTTGTAACAACTACAAACTTGAGTGTGTGGTCCTTGCCAAGAATCTCTTCATTGCATAATATGTCCAGCTGACAAAAAAAAAAAAAAAAGACAGTTAATGTTTTGAGACACGATGTGCGAAACATGTTTCAAACAATACTACAAATGTTAGGCATGACTTTTTTTTCTCCAAAGACCACGGAACTATTCATCTTGGAGTTGCTCTGCAGACAAAAATAGTTTAAAGAAAGAAAACAATGTCTTTTCTTGACAAAAAAGTGCTATACCTATATCAAAGGCATTGCATGAACTGGACTTAACTGCTTGACTTGCCTTCCCAAGCAGCACTAATGCCCTCTCCACAAAAGCTTTACATCATTTTATTGGGCATTCTAAAAATCTAGCAATAATTCGGACCTTGAATTAACTTACAGTAAGCAAGTGCCTACAAACTTAACACCTGCTACGACAAATCAATTACCTGGCACTAATACACTGATTACACCACTATTTATACGTCCTATAAGAAAGTGGGAGAGGTGACAGAAGAATAAACAGTACCTGTAACAATTTGTTCCTTCATTAAGAAGGACAATAGGCTGCTACATCAGAGACTACTAGCATGGAACAGGAGGCTTGAAAACAAAATCAAAGCTCTGCCTGTAAAAAAAATGCCTATTTTAAAGGGAAAAAAAAAATCCCTTTCGAAACAGTGATGCTGCTGTTGGGCTTCAGCTTATAAACCAGCTGAGGACAAGACAGAAGATTGTTTCAGTTTTGCTTCAGGAAGCCTAACTGAATCCGGGGATATTCTCCAACAAAAAAAAGAGTGGTGTGAAGTTATAGAAGCCAGAAAGCAAGAACAGTACAGATACAAATCAGCTGCTGAGCATTTTGAGTAGAAGGGCGTTTCCAGACTGGAAAGCAAGTGACTGAGATGAAAAGAGACTGTGATCAAGACCCAGAGACATGGTAAACAGAGGCTGCATTACCACATTTGCCTTAAGTGTTAATTTGGAATCTGAAATGGGAGAAGTGTGAAGAATTGTCTTTCTTTTGGTACACTTCACTGTAAGTTCTTTACACGTAAATAACTTTGCTTGTGATAGGCAGCAACTTCACTGACAGCACAGAGAAGAACAAAACATTCATGCTGCTTTCCCTTGAGGTCAACATTGGCACTGCTTAATTATTTGTTACTTCCTGTCCCCTGCAGTGAATGTGAAGCCTCTGCAAGGGCCATATATATGAAAGGGTCACATGTATACACCTGAATATAATGTATGATACAAAACTTATTGAAAAGTCTGCTTTAATGCATGTAAAAGCTCATAGCAAAGCCTTTTGGTGCAAGTACAGACATGAAAAGATGCACTGCAAACCAACAGGCAAATCCTTTATAAAGGTAAGAGAGAAAAAGAGACATATTTTAATTGTAACATTTAGGATAAGGAGGTGATGGAAGAAGGAAAGTCTACAGGAAATAAGACCATAAATCCTAAATTGAAACGGAAAAAATATTGTATTAGTAGAAAAAAAAACCTTAATTGTATAAATTCAACTCCTTAGCTTACAAAAATGGCCATATAGCATACAATTTAAAACACTGCATTTGCTGCTGCTTTCAGACAGTAAAATAAGATGTTGCTTTGCAAAATAATGATCCCATACTTTTCCATAGGACTTTTAATGCACAGAATTATTTTTAAAGATTAAAATATTACCTCGTTAAAAGAAGAAAGGTTTAGTTTTTTGGCAATGAACTTCTTTAGATGCAGGACTGTTGCTTGTGCTGAACAGCGAATCCATTTTCGTTTTAATCCACGCAATTTGCTGCTATTGCATTCCAAGCAGATGCTTACCTTCAGGAAAAAGCAAGCAGTCAGGGATGGCTGCAACAAGTTACTGCAGTCCTCATTATGTATTCCATAAGCAGTTTACATTAATACAACAAAGTGAAAAAGTACAATACTAATATTCCTTAAACTGAAATGCATGTAGTCCAATTAAAGAAAACATTTCCTAACAACTTGTCATTTAGTGATAAGCACGCCTGACTAAAATTTCTTCTTTGAACTTTTTTGTCTTAATGATGGAAAAAGGATGCGTCAGTGCATATTCACAGGCTGCCAATAGCTCATGAGGGCCCTACATCTAAAAAGAGTATGAAATACAATAGGAAAACTGTTTTCAAATCTTAACAATTGCTTCTGCTGTAACTCTTTGCTTTTAATGCAACCGCTAAATCCAGAGAATTTTAATGCTAGTGTCAAAGAAAATAGAAAGTTTAAAAAGAATGGATAAAAATGATAAATCATACTTTCAAAATTCTAAGGATTAGCTTCAAAATAAAGTTTATTCCATTTCTACACTTCAATTCTCACTTTTTTCATCTATCAACTTGTTATTTAGTTTAAGCTGTGTGATGATTCACTTTATGGGCTAAGAGGATCTAGCATGAGGTACAAACCTTGTGGAAGTTCTCTTGTTTTATCTCTGAAAATTAATCCAAATTAAATTTACACTGGAGACACATAAGAGAAAAATAAAAAACGTGATGCTGGTATATCCTAGCAGGAGATTTCACTTTCAAACATGCTCTGCATTTACAACTTGACGATTGGTTTCCTGGCTTTTATACTATTTTTGTTTATATTTTTATGGTATAGAACTATCACTGTCTAGAACTATCACTGTCTAAGTATTAGAGATCTAAAACAAGATAAATATTAAGAAAAGAGCACAAGGTTTTATTCACAATTACTGATACACGTTCAGTTTGGTACATTGGAATAACACTGAAATACACCCATTCAAAAAGGGACCCAAATAAACTGAATCTGTATTAATCTGAAAGCCAATAAGAAGTCTGAAACTCAGTAAACCTCATAAATACCAAATTTTAACAGAAGTGCCTTTAAAATGTTCACCATTCTTGCTATATCCAAAAGACTAACTCATGCTTACACAAAAACTTGGTGCAACACTGCATCTTCTTTTTGGCAGAGGTCAGTAAAAATAGCTTGAAACAGTTGCTTTTCTTTGTTAATTTAACAAAGCCATAAAGTTAAAACACCAGATAAAAATAGAACAAGACCTGTGAACCTACCTGTTCATCACTTCGGTGGTAGTCATTATCTTCTTCCTGTTTTTCCTCAGAAGTTTCTTTGTTCGAATTTTCGTCTGTTTTCGTTTCACCTTATATAAGAAAGCAGATATGTGGGATTACACTCATCAGCAGCTTCTAATGTTAACATGATTTAAACTGCAGAGTTCAGGACTGCAGCACAGACTAACCACACAAATAGTAATTGTTTGCTTAAGCAACACTAGCTGCCAACAGAACCACAGATGATAGAGAACAAACACACAGCACAGCATTCAATTCAACTGCTGGCAGTGCAGGAATTGCATAGTTTCACCGAGTCCCCATGAAGGTATTAGTCTGGAGATCACCCTCACCAAGTGTGAAGGAGAAGTTAAAAATAAAGGTTCCATGAACAAATGAGAGGCAAAACCAGCCTATATGCACTGTGCTGTACAGCATGATAAAACAGTTCTTAAAAACCAACTGGACACATACCTCTGTCAGATCTGTTTGTTACTTATGTGCAGCACCCTACCCACGAAAGAATAAATAATTAAAAACATTTACCATTTCGATGGGAATCCAGATGCTGCTTTGCAGAACATGTCTCCCCTTTGATGTCTCCTGGAACTTCCATGCCCAGTTTGTGATAAAATTCCCTTTGCTTTTTCATTTCCGCTGTTGAAAACATTGT
Organism: Odontophorus gujanensis; assembly: GCA_013399175.1. Taxonomy (NCBI): domain Eukaryota; kingdom Metazoa; phylum Chordata; class Aves; order Galliformes; family Odontophoridae; genus Odontophorus; species Odontophorus gujanensis. The sequence continues at coordinate 23,119 of VXAB01003890.1, forward strand.
AAATATTAAACCCTGTAATGAAGTTCAGATGCAGTATTTCTGAAATTATTCCAAATCCCTTCCTCTGCAGGTGGAACAAGACTGCCAACAAGTAGTGGTGTTGCCAGCACTTAATTCTCTATCTTTGCTATTGCATCAAGTCATGCCGGATCTAATTTGCCAAAATGAGAATACAACACAGTCATCTGTATAGCTACTATTACAACAATCTTATTAAAATGAGATAATTTTAAGTACTATGCCTATACCCCTCCCACAACATTTTTGTCCAACTACTGTTTCCAAATTTTTAATTACTGTTCTGATTTTCAATATGCTAGAAATAATTTTCATATAATCTATTTAAGCTTGCTTATCAATATCTGAGAAATCCATTTCTTGTCATAAGTGCATTAAGATATTCTATTTACATGAAAGCTGTGATGTAAATAAGACAAAAAGATTACAGGATAGTTAATGTAAAGTACTTATTTATTTGAACAGATCCAGTCTCAAAGGGAATTATGAAAATAACTAAAAGCTACCTGCTAAGAAAGAACTCGCCCAGTAGAAAAAAAACTTCATTGAAACTAAAAGCAGTTTGGCTTACAGTCTGCCTGAGGATTCTGGAAATCTGGCATAATAGGTCTAAGTCCACAGTTCATAGAGAAAAAAAAAATGATAGCTGCATTGTGACAACATGTAAAAGCTGAATTAATGCTGTGATTTAGGTAATACTACTTTCTGATGAAATATCTCATCTAGTGTTTTTTTTTCTTCTCCATAAAATTACTGCTAGTACAGATATGAAGCAAAATAAATCACAAGAAATAATGAAAGAACAAGTTTTCTGTTGTATATTTTATTTCTCCTCAATTTCCCCTCCCTTTTGTATTTAATTACTTGAAACTGTGAGGTTTTTTATTTGGTTGTGGGTTTTTTGCTTGTCTGTTTTTTAACTGTTACAGAAGTATGTGCAAAGATGTGTCTAAAAAAAAAAAATCATACTACAACTTACCTTCTTGGAGGCCTGGTACAAGTTTGTAAACAATATCTTGCATTGTTCTGTCATGACTATCAAGGGGGGAAAAAATAGAATCAGTTTATCTCAACTATCTTGTTTCAAAACATTTGTGTTAAACAAGTCCCAGTCTAAAATGATTTAAAAACTCTAAATCTCTTGAAGAAGAATTTCAATTCTCTAGTCAGTATTTAAATAAAATAAGAGACAAGAGTAGTTAGAAAGGAACTGAGATAAAGCAAAGGCTAATACAGAAAGCCCATGGAAATTACAGGAAGAATTAGGCTTTTCCTTTCAGCAATCAAGCACATATGTCACCAGTAAACTCAAAATTCCTCAAAACTATAAGGTAAACATATTTTTAGTAGAAAATAATCAAAGCCAATATGTTTTTTGTATCTGAAGATTCATCTCTCATTTTCCTGGGTTATCCCTACTAGCTTTACCAAACATGAAAAAAAAATAGCTAAAAAATAATTTAAAAAGACAACAACATAAAGAAAATCTGATTTTGCTCTTAAGCCATGCTTTTTTCTATGAAGCCAATATGGATAATATGTCCCAGATGAAAGAAGCATAACAAACTCATACATGGCAGGACTGGTTAAAATTCTCAACCTTAATAGCAAGTTCACAAATATAAAGCTCCATTTTAAACCATAATTTACCTGCAATTTCTAATTAGTCTAAATTAAGTCACTATCTGAAAGAAACACAGTATTACGCTAAATTCCAATTCATAAATAAAATCAGAAAAAATCTAAGTATCTGTCTTGGCTGCTGCAAGGTTACCTCTACAGACCTTGCAATATGAAATCCCGGATCTGACTCAAATAAAAGAACGGGCTTACAAGAGTAGTCTTGGGTTTCTCATCACCTGATGTTCACTTCACAGCAGTGGAGATCAGTAAACATTACAGAAATGGTAATTATTCGAAGAGTGTAATGGATGATTATGTATTTCTTGAAGTAGTACTACACAAAGAACCAAAATATCATTAATCCTAAAATCCTTGTAACTTCAAGCAATAGCAATCCCATTCACACTGGCTTGGATTTTCAAGTGTCACATGGACATTTCTGGAACATCTCCAAAAATATTTTAACTGAGCGGACTGAACCTACCATCACCCTGAGATCAGAAGTGAGCATTTAACATCAATAAGAATTGCAAAAGATAAGACACATTTGTTTTATGTATTCTCCAGACACAAAAGATGAATACAAGTGTGAAGAATCCATGTTCTAAGACTTACAGTGAAACTTTTGACTAACAATTCTTTACATCATGAATAAATAAATAAGATGAAAGTAGGCTAGGCAGACTATTTTAGTCTCAAAGGGGCAGTATTTTACAACCATTACAGGCAGAATACTTTCTTTGAAGTGTATTCAGTGACAGAAAACAACTTGTGAATTCCTTTCTACCTTTTCTCAATTTGGTGCTTTGCTTCCTGGCCCCTTTTGGCACTGAAAACAAACTATGCCAAGGTACTGTATTCCTGTAGCTTTACAGTAAATGAAGATGCTGTCTTGAGTCACGCTAATTCCTTCCTTCCTATTGGCATCTACTTGTGCATTCAGAACGTACATTGACAATACCTGGCATGTATGTATCATATATAATTTTATATATATATGTATGCATGTATCAGACACAAAGAACAGCTTTGCTGATTTAGTAAAAACATTATTTCTATAAATGTTTTGTTTTCGTTACTTCTATGATCCATTAAAACTTGCTCAAAAATTAAACAGTGAAGTGCACACTTTGCATGTTCTTAAGCCTTAAAAATCCTAACAGATGTAAAGGAATTGAAATTTCACAGGCCAGTTTAATATAATTTCATTCAACCTTACATTTATAGCCAGTTGATCAGCATGTGAGACAATTTAGGAAAAAGCTTTCCTGTATTAAAGATTTTAAAACAGTCCAGAGTGAAACTAATTGCATTTTTGCTTTCATACTTACCCAATATACTGCAATGGGTGGCTCTGATGTATAACAATTCTACATGTCGGACAGGTGTTGTTTTCTTCCAAATACTTCACCAGGCAGCTTCGACAGACTGACAACAAGGACAATCATAATTACAAATAAATTTAAAAAGCATAATGAAAAACAAAAAAAAAGCTTGTTCTTATCACAAATGCTTGTTACTGGAATATACGTAAGGGCGATTTTTCTACCATACAAGCATGTCAAACCCTGAAGTTTTCAACATTTTTCACAAAGGCTCTTGATACAGGAACGTTCTGCACTTAGAATTAAAGCACCTTCACCTAGACAGAGTCTGACTAATACAGCACACAACACAATTCTGGAACTTACTATAACAGCTATTTCTATCAGGTCAGCTTGCAGCATCCAGTTTTCAGAAATGATATTACAAGCACTGTACACCATTAAGATACAAAGCCAATTTGCCATGGCCACATGCAACAGTAAGGTGTGCTGTGGAAATGAAACTAGAACAAATAAATTATTTTAAGTAATTTTTGTTTTTGTTAGGAGTAGATAACTTTCCGAAACTGGATATCCAGTTGTTATTTCACTTCTAACTTTCACAGACCACGTGACAGTTAAACTTCTGCCAGAAAATAATTAAATGGGGACAGATCTTCAGTATTCATAAAAAGCGTTGGCAAAACCTGCTAAAGCAGTGCTATGTTATAGAGCTGCATGCTGCTGAAACATTTTCCAGCTGCGTATACACACTCATCTGCACCTGGTTCAAAATAAACTGTTCGGAAACAGCATTGGTAATATGCAGCACTAAATTATTTCCTGGCTCACTTGAAGTTCTAAATAAAACTCCAATCTGAAATGTAAAGATAAAAAAAAAAAAAAAAAAAAAAGGAAGGGATTTTTTTTTTAAATAGCAGCGGTTTTTTTAATT
>VXAB01003891.1:0-12403 GCA_013399175.1 Odontophorus gujanensis
TGCCCGTAAACCGTTGACATCCTCCCTGCCCGAATCTCCAAGTCTCCTTTGTGGAATGCTAGATTTCTACTCTCGGAAACTATACTTGTCGAAACTTGTTCCTAGCGACACATACAGACAGGAGAAAGAGATGCAGTTTGAAAGGACTTGAGAGTCTGATCAAATGTTAGCCTTTCTACAAGAACCTCTGATGGGTATCTAACTGAAAAGGGCTCATCTAGGTCATCAGCTGTGGCCAAAAAGCAACTGGTATATATGATGAAGAAAAGTACATAAAAAAAAAAATCTTGAGTTTCCTTACTCTAAGACTAGCTCATGCCAGATCAGATCTCTTTAAAATGATGACAAGTTATAGAGCCCCCATAACGTAGATCAAGCATTTTCTTCCACATTCTTCCTCCTGGGCGGCTGATTATCTACTCCCTGAACTACATCAGAATTCAGATGAGATCTTTCTGTGCTACATTTATCAGCAACAGGGTTGCTCTCTGCTGGCACAAAATAAAGTCTGTGTGGCATCTTGCCAGGACCTCAGCTTTTCCTTCACAAAACTGCAGTGTTGCCAACTATTGAAGTACTAAGTGTTGTACTGTACTCTCCTAGATTCAGAATCAGAAGATCAATAGTACTATCTTAAAATAATTTTTCATATCCTTCATATCTGCCTACAAATATGATTCCAGTGAGACATAATCATAGACTCACAAAATGGCTTGGATTGGAAAGGACCTTTAAGATCATCTAGTTCCAATCCCCCTGCTATATGCAGGGACACCTTCCACTAGACCAGGTTGCTCAAAGCCTCCAGGGAGGGGACGTGCATAACCTCATCAGGCAACATGTTCCAGTGTCTCACCACTCTCACAGAGAAGATTTCTTCCTGATATCTAGTCTAAATCTCTTCCAGTTCAAAGCAATTTCCCCTTGTCCTGTCGCTACCTGCCCTTCTAAGAAGTCCCTCCCCAGCATTCCTGTAAGTCCTCTTCAGGTACTGGAAGGCTGCTATAAGGTCCTACTGCAGCTTTCTCTCCTCCTGGCTGAAGCATCTCTCAACCTTCCCTCGCAGGGAAAGTGCTCCAACCCTCAGAATGTATTTGTGGCCCTCTTCTGAACCTGCCTCAACAGCTCCATGTCCTTATTGTGTTGGAGGCCCCAGAACTGGACACAGTAGTCCAAGTGGAGTCTCACAAGAGCAGTGTAGAGAGGCAGAATCACCTCCCTCAACCTGCTGGGAACAGTTCTCTTGATGCAGTCCAAGATACGGTGGGCCTTATGGGCTTTGAGCACACATTGCTGGCTCATGTTGAGTCTTCTATCAAGTGACACCTTCAAATCCTTTTCCTCAGGGCTGCTCCCAAGCCATTTTCTGCCTAGCCTGTATCTATGCACTTGGCCTTGTTGAATTTCATGAGGTTGACATGGGCCCATCTCTCAAGCCTGCCCACGTCCCTCTGTATAACATCCCTTCCTTTACCATGTCTACTGCACCACTCAGCTTAGTGTTGTCTGCAAACTTGCTAAAGGTGAACTCAATCTCACTGTCCATTTCAATGACAAAGATGTTAAGTATCACCAGTCCCAGCTCCAGTCTCTGAGGAAAGCCACTTGTCCCCAGTCTCAGCTTGGACATTGAGTCATTGCTCGCAACTCGCTGAGTGCCGCCATCTACCCAACTCCTTATCTAGTGAATCCATTTTTCTCCTATTTGTCAATCAGGATGTTGTGCAGAATAACATCAAATGCTTTGCACAAGTCCAGGTAGATAACATCAGTTTCTCTCCTCTTATCCACCGACACTTAAATTCTATCATAAAAAGCCACCAAGTTCATCAGGCATGACTTGCCATCATTGAAGCCATGTTGGTTACCACCAATCACTTCTTCTTTATTTTCTGTGTTCCCTATTAGACCCTTCAGGAGGACCTTGCCTGGCACAGAGATGCAACTGACTGGCCTGTAGTTCCCTGGAAAATAAAGTTCCCTAGAGAATATCATAAAGAATTCAAAAGCAGAGGAAAAAAAAAAGAAGAAAAAAAGCCACCACTGATTATATTTTTTGTTAGTCTCAGAAGGGCTCAACTGGTGATTTTGAACATCTGAGGTCTGTGGTACAGAATGCTACTGAAATAACAAACCACAAAACCTACTCCTGAAAATACTGATCTTTCAATGAATGCCTTCATGAAACTGCACAAGAATCTTCACAGTGAAACTCCACCACTACACATAAGTACATGATCTGCTAAAAACTTAGAAAAGATTTACAGGATTCTGAAAATAAATCCACAGGCAGAACTTTACTGACAGCTTGAAAAAGTGCCTCAATGAGAGCCCTAACAAAAAACAAACAAACAAAAAAACAAAAAAACAATCAAGCATTCCTTCTTTCCTTTCATTCATAGAATCATAGAACATCCTGAGTTGGAAGAGAACCACAAGGATCACTGAGTCCAACTCCCAGCTCCACACAGCACCAACCAAAATTCAAACTCTGTCTGAGAGCTTTTACCAAATGCCCCTTGAGCTCCACCAGCTCAGCACTGTGCCTGCTGACCTGGGCAAACTGTTTCATGCCCATATTCTCTGGGGCAGACTCTTTCCCTAACTTCCCAGTGCTACCCTGTCATAGCTCCATGCCATTCCCTTAGTCCTGTCACTGCTGCCAGAAAGCAGAGCTCAGTGCTCTGAGTTGGTCTCCAGTGTCTCATCCCCCAGCCTGTACGTATATCCAGGGTCGCCCATCACCACGTGCACTTCCTCCAGTTAAAATTCATGCTGTTGGTGATTCCCCAGATTTGCCATGGTTTTACATAGTATGCTTTAGCCTGATGTGTAAAGGCCTCTCCAGAAACAAGCACGACTCTCTGGACACAAGAGATAAAGCACCATAAAAGAAAAGGTACAGATACAGAGCAACAGTTCTGACTTAATTCCATGATAAGATAATAGGACAAATTCACACAGCACATGGATAAATAATCTTTTGTGAAGGAGATGGCACAGTATTTGCAAAGGGAAATGCAGCATTGGTGGCCTACTGGAGCTCTGACAGCGCCCCAGGAGGGGAGTCAGAACATCTTGTGAAAGCGTTTTATTAAAAGTAAGTTAAAACTCAGAATAAAGAAATCCAGAAATGACATGAAATGACATAAAATTAAATTGCTTTTTTTTTCTTTTGTCTATTGAGATGCACTGAATATTTTATGTATCTTTTCTGCTGAAAAGGAGTTCTAACAAAAACTGTCTAAAAAGTCTATACCATATGACAAGCCAAAAGTAAGCTGATTCTGAAGCTCTCTAATATATTTATTTGGGAGACTTCATGATGGACACATATATTGCAAGTAGTATGAGACCATCAGATGTGATGTGACATCTCTATTCTAACAACTTCATTCTCTTAACTGTGCCAAGCATGATACAATGATAGATTCGTGATTTCTTTCCCCTAACAGTCTGCGGCTGTAAACAGTTACAGGCTCATTACAGGACCACCATTCATCAGCCAGATTAACCAGCACTAAATGTTCATTCAGGTGACATCACAGAATAAATCACATAATTCCTGGGCAACCTGATCTAATGAGTGGCAAACCTGACCGTGGCAGGGGGTTGAAGCTGCGTGCATTTTAAGGTCCCTTCCAATCCAAGCCATTCTGTGATTCTATGACTCTATGATTCACAGCTAATCTTAAAGGATGGTAGCTCTGTTCATTTAATTTCCATCACTTTTTTACTCTCTGTTTTGCCATTGTCTACAGCATTCTGGAATTAGGTTATAAGTTGGTATACAAAACATGTTCAGCAAGGGGCCTCCTTGAATTCCTCTCAGAGGCTGGCCTCTGGCTATCTATCCTCGTGTAGTGGGATTGGTCGAGACAAGGAGCAACACAGAATTTGTTAGCTCTCATATACTGAAGATCTTGCATCTGAAAACTGTAATAATTTTGTGAGGTTTCAAGCTGTTCCAGCAGACTGTTTTGGTCCAGAAAATGTGTTGTCCCTGCATTAATTACAATCTTCATAGTAGCATGTCTCTTTATACAGAGAAAGCTTGAGTGATGCATGTTACAAATAGACCTTCGGAGAATACCAGGCCAAGAACCGTGATCTTGTTTCCTCCTCCTGTGCTAAACAGGCTTTGCAGTAATTGCTCAAACGAGGATGAAATTCACTCCAAATCACAGAGTCATAATTCTTTGTTCAGACTGACATCTAGTGGCCCTAAACAGGAGCATTTTACACAACCTGGACTTGTTTCTTTTCTCTTATTTTGATCGTCTATACATTATATGAAACTTTACTGTTTCACACTGAGGGCATGCTATCCTTTAGAATCATGGAATCAATTAGGTTGGAAAAGAACTCTGAGAATATTCCAATTTTTTTTCTTGCATTTTTCCTTGAAAATGATATCTATTTGGACATTTCAAATGAAGAAAAAAAATTAAATAAAAGTATAGAAATCTCGGTCATATTCAAGAGAATCAGTTTGTCGTGTGTCTTCCAAAAGTGCACGTGTGTGATGTAAAAACAGAACAACTTTGATGCATGACAGTGTATTACGTGATACAATAGCTCTATTTTTAAAAAATAGTCACATCACAGATTTTCTAGAACAGTAATGTCACCTTCAGATATGGCACTCAGTAGAAGATTTACCTGGAAATTCAGCTCAGATTTTATGCAGATTGCTCTTCATTTTTCATCATTCTGATCTAAGTATTTAATATCTCTTTCAGCTATAACTTTCAGAAACAAACCTTCCAAAAACAATGTCAAATAGTCCATATTCAACGAGGCAACGAGAAAATATTTCTGTTATGGTTTGTTTTTGTTTTTTTTCCAATGAACTGAATAGCAGCTCCTTCCTCTTCATATTTGGCCACATAACTTTGGAACAGCAACAGAACATTCCAGTAAAGGCAAAGTTAGTATCTATATTAGCAGCATGTAAAACAGTCCAGCCGAAAGTAGCATAGAGTTGCAGAGTTAGTTGATGCGCTACTAAGGAAGACAAGATCTCCATTAAGTGGAAAGTAGAAGTGCATTTTATGTTTAAAAAGGGGGCAAAGTACTATTCCATGAAAATTCACACATTACAGTTAGTTACTTTAGCTTATCTTGGAGTTAAGATTTCTACAGAATTCAGAAGAGTGGTATTTCATAGAGATGTTATGAGTAGGAAGAAAATCCCATTATGGTGTACTAGAACACATGCTCTATTCAGTAGGTTTGCACTTTCTCTGAAGCTTTGGCTTGTTTTTTGCAAAATCTTATTATTATTGATGTGAACTGGAGGTCTGATCTTAAGTTCCCAATTACCATAGCAGAATATGAAGCAAAAGATGTATGTTACTATTACTTGAGGACAAGAGGTAAGAAAGAAAGATTTTGTGAGGCAAATGCCCTGTTATCAGTGATACCACATCGTACATCTTGTCATGAATACACCAAGCCCCTTATTACTGAGCAGTAATTAGGATTTAGGATTTTTCCTCTATCACTATAATTGTGAAACTGATTATTAGCCTATCCAATGGTTAGGGATTTACTTGCTACTTTTTGCTTCATTAAAATAACTTAATATCCATTTATCCTATTTCAAATACTTTCTATTATATAAGTGGCTCTTTTCACTCCCTTCTCCATTAAGGTATTTCCTCTCAGTCTTCTTTCTACTGGACACAGATTAAACCTTTTCTAGTCTACTCTGATTTATATATATTCCACTAATTGTGTCATGCCATGCACAAGCCCTTACCCTTCTCATACTTAAGCAACCAGAATTGCAGATAGTATTATTAGTTGAAGTTAGGGACACAGACAAACTTTAATTCTTCCTAGTAGGTACCAAATAGCTCATTAACACATCTCCAGATCTTATTTACTGCTTTACTGTCATCTCATTCTGGCTACTTGCAGTCATCCTTTAAACATTTTCAGTCAGCTTTGTTTTATAGTAATAACTATTATTATTAAATCCTAAATGTAATGAGTTTCTAGTTTGCACAAACAAATTTCACTGCAATTAATTATTTGGCTTCTTTTTACATTAAAGTCATTCAAAGAATTATTAAGATTTGTCCCAAGGAGGAACTTTGCTAGTTATCTCCCCTTCAGTTTTACTCATCTCAGTTTGTCTCAAGCCTAAGCCTCAAGCTCCTGAACAGTTCTATATAAACCCAAATACTTTGCTTCAGTTGATAATTTTCTTCAAGACATGATAACAAGATTTAATATCAAAGAAACATCTTGATTGAAAATTATAGAGTAGGTTTGACTTGAGCTACACATGGTGGACACATTCTGCATTGTATCCTGTTTCATTTTCTATTAACGTCTTCATTCTCATTTTTTTCCAAGTCCTTATGTTCGGCTCAAACCAGGCTTAAACAACACCACAGCAGTGGGGCTTTTCAGATATCTGTAGAGTTTAAATATAGTACAGAGAAAAAATCATGTGAACATTATCTTTGTCAGACGTTTGTCTGACCTGCTCTTGAAACTACCACAGCTATGAAAATCTGCAATTAATCACATTCAGTGTTACATTTCAGGTAAAAACACCTTGTATCACTCAATTCAAGCCCTCTCATCAGCAATAGAAAACAATTCTTTCTTGCTATTTTCCCCACAAAAAACAGAAAACTGTTGATCTTCTTTCTATTTAGAACAGCCTCACAGGCATGGTTGTGTTTGCAGATTTTCTTGAAGTTTAAACAAACTCAGTTACCCCAGCTTTTCCTAGGAGCATGTTTTACAAATCTTTTGCATTTCTTCTTACTCCTTCTGGGACTTTCTCCAAATTATTTAATAAATATTTCATATAATAACCTACTTATTATAATTTACAGTATAACGTCCTTGCAATCCTGTAATTCCTGTTTCAAGCATGAATGAAATTAGATAACCGGTATAGTGAGTGTTCATTATGCAATATGTACGCCAGCACATGTGTTCCTGTACAATACACACAAGATCTGCCAGTGCCTGGTAACCTGTGCAGCCATTTTTTTCACTGTCTACATCTGCTACTCATTCAAAGTATTTTGCTTTTTTCCTCTCTTTATCCTGCAGTTTCTACAGACTTATGAAAAACTAAGTCACTTCAAGGATAGTGCAGAATTCATACTTGTTGTTTTTGGTGATTACTTCGAAAGAATTACTTTTAACACATACAAATACACATTTCTGTGAATAGAACCTAAGAGAGTTGGATAAAAGATTTGTTATGTTTATGAGCAGCACAAATTGCCTACAGTTTCTACAGTGTTCCAAACTGGTAAAAAATGTTGAAGATTCAGACAATGTGTATCTTCTACTTCCAGTTTCTGCAAGAACTCTTCAAAAGATTACTTAGTCGTGGTTACTTCCTGCTCACACATTACCATGTTCCTGATGAAAGAGGCAACTCTTGGTGAATGGCTGCTGAGTGAATCCACCAAATGCAGTCATAGAATAACCTGAGTTGAAAGGGATCCATAAGGATCAAGTCCATCTTTAGCAAAAAGGTGTTGTTCTGTCCTTGACTTGGATAAAGCAGAATTAAAGTATCTTACATTAAGTAGTTTCTGAGTGTGCATGCAGAGTGTCTGTCCATCTTGGAGATGAGATTTGGTCCTGGAAAAAGCTCTTAGGACAGGGAAAGATGGATGCAGCATGGTTTCTCCCTCTGCTTGAAGTTATGCCACTACTTGGAAAAGAATTTAAAATGGTGAGCTAGAGCTAGCATCATTCTACTGGGTAGTGATTTGGATGCACATCTATGTTTCCCCCCCCCAATACAATGTACAATTCCATGTTTATATTAAACAGCGAATACAGACACACATAAAGAAAGAACTGAAATCTAGAGGTTTGCTCTCTCAAGTGGATGAACAGTCATGCAACATTGCCCGCCCATAAATTAACCAAAATTCCATTTAAAATCAGGTAGGTATTTTGATCCAACATTTTATACCATAAAGAACTCCTAATGCTTTTCCCATTTAGTGTTTCCTCACATAGAAACCTTATTGAAGTACCGTCACTTTCTAGATCTTTTCATTTTTTTTACTTAAGATCAATATAACATTTTGACATTCAGTATCGTTTCAACTGATATTTATTTTCTGCAGAACTGATTTACTCCGGCAGTATTCTTTGCATTCTACTTATAATTCTGAGCCTAAGGTGCACTTATTTAGGATTTTTCTTCCATCCATTTCCACCACAGAGATAGCTAATTCCTTGGTGCCAGCTCTGTAAGTACTGTTGAATCAGTACTTGAGTTCCAATCTTGATGCCAAAACAACAGTGATGAAAGTGCCTGAGTATCTGATGCAATAGCAGGGTCCCCAGGTGTCATCTAATCCTCATTTACCACACCTTAACATGAATTCCTCTGCTCAGCTCAGTGAACACTACAGTCCTGATCTCCAGGCTCCTCATCTCCTCTGCTGCTCGCTCTTCTGATTTTGACAGTAGGACTTGCAGTAATTTGTCTTCGTATCAACTTCTGCTGTCCTGTGCTAAAATGACATTAGCTATAAAGGATGTTGTACTGCAGCAAACACAGGTTTTATAATGAGGGTGTGTTCCAGTCCCGGATAGTTTCCCAAGTTTCCAGCTTTCTGATGCTCTAGGCTAATCTGTGACAGAATGTCTCAAGTAGATTACAGAAGTCTGGGCTTGCACAAGAACAAAAACTTTTGCCTTTCATAGTTTAAAAGCAATTGAAAGACTGCCTTTATCACTTGAGATAATTTCAGAATCACTTCTACTTCGAAGAATCTTGTTGAAAAAAGTCAGCAGAGCTTTAGGCTGATTCCCTTCCCAAAAGAAACTGAAGAAGCAGGTGCAGATCAGAAAGGGGCCCAGTGGGGAAGGCATTCATATAACAGAAACAAGGAGCTCGCTCTTACAGCTGCGGCCGTAGGACACAGCACATTTTTTCATGGAGACTAGTGCTCTAATTCCCCAGTGAACATGCAATAAAACCCTCCTCCTCTGGAAAAGAGTAAGGAAATAGGCCTGGAATGCCCTGTGAGCCTGTCTTTTTAGAGGGGGAGATGATCCAGTCATAGATAAAAACATTGCTTTAGTAGTGGCTGCTTGGGTTAATTCATTTTTTAGTCTAAATATGAAGGGCATAGCCTTTAACATAATCTCATTACCTGCCTTCCCTGAGAGTCCTTCACTACATATCTCCACACTGTTCTTGTTTATGCTTCGTTCAAATGGTACACTTGATGTCTACCCTTCCAGAAAGCAAGCAGTTAAAATTCAGTTTGAAATAATAGTTCCCAGAAGTTTCATCTACCTCAGTAATTACTGCTCAGGGAGAGGGAGGGAAAACACCCATGTTCCTAAATCCCCATAGCTCGCCAGTAGTTCATCTTTGCAGTTTACATTGTATTTACTGATATACTTTAATTCAAGCATGAAAAATCAGTCAAACACCAATAACTTTGTTATCCAGAGTGCTGACAAAGAAAATAATGGAGCAATTAAACAACACATTGGAACAGGCTCATTAAACTAATACAGCCGCCGTTTTACTGGCAGCAGTATCTTCATTAAAACTGGGTTGAGTATCAGGCAGGGGGAGAGAAAGAAAAGGGAAGAGTGCTGGGAAAGTTAGGAAGGGAATGTAGTAGCATTCTGCAGGACATTCTTCAGCATGGGAAAGAACAAGGTACAAAATTACAAGTCTGTGTGTCCTGCCATAGTCAGTGCCAGCAGCAGACAATGCTGAGTTGCCTTCACACAATCAAAGACATTCCTAAGATCACCTTCGAGAAACTTTCTGAGGGAAATTATCACCTTGTCTCACAGCTCCTCTGCTTTTACACTTGCAGAGATGAGCTAGAAGAAAGTTCTGTAAGCTGAGAATGACCCCTATCTGAATCTGCAGGCAGATGTCCTGGAGAATCTGTTTCTGCAAGAAACAGCATGTCTGCCTCTGTCTGAGCCTTTAGAGCTCACACAAATTAATATTCCTGTGTCTTCATAAGATACTGTGCCGATGTTATATTTGAAACCACAACTTTTCCACAGCAGAGATTTTGCACTGCATTTCCAGATGATTTGTGAAAATCCAGTTGGTAGCACTAACATGTTTATTAGCTTAATATCATCTGATGTGTGAAGTGGATGCTACAGGGCATCCACTTTCCAGTCCATACAAAATTAATGCATGCAACATTTAATGTTAATCTGAAGCGAGAAATCTTTGCCATGCATAGGTTGTAACAACTTGAATTTCAGAGAGTAATTATTGATTCATCAGAAAATTGCATGAGTCAGTGGTAAAAAGGGATGGTTTGATATGCAGGCTCAGCAGGGCAGCAGCACAATGCCTCATGGGACACCACATGCAGGTGGGAACACCTCAAAGCAGGCAAGTGCTGAATCCGGAATATGTGGCAGGGGTGGAAGATGCGTTTTTAAAATAGCAACAGCTGTCATGCGTTAGTGTCTTTGAAACACTCAGCGAACATTAAGGATTAAAATCTGGCCCTTCCACTCCTTTTCTTTGTGTACTCGGTACATGAACAAAGAAAAATGCAAATAGGGTAATAGTCAGAGTACAAGGAAGTTCTTGTAGTGTAACCCTCATCCTCAGAGAAAGTTCCTCTGCTTTTGCCTTGGCACATTAAGGCTAAAAGACTACATGGAGATCTTCTGAGCAAAGGGAACAGCCATATCGCTGTGTCATACTTCCCAGCCCCTTACTCAGGCCCAGAAGCAGTAAGCTCTGCAAGTAAAAGCAACCTCTATTTATGTGACTCATGGAAGGCTGTACAGCAAGATGAGATAATGGTAATGGCTGTGTATCTGAGAAGCAGTAACGAATTGGGAACAAAGATAAAGAGATTTGAGTGAAAGTGTGTGCACATTTAATTTCAAAGGAGAACCAGGAGAGAAATGAGAGGGTGAAAGGGGAGTGGATCAGAAGGATTCAGGCTCATTTGTGACCTGTTAATATGAAGATAGAATCTGAGGATGTGCCATCACCTAGAAGTGAAATGGTGGATGTAAGAGCATCCTGTTAATTAAGAAACCAGAATAATGCATATATAAATCATCGAGTTCATCTGCAGTCTAGCTCATTTCCAGCCTTTATTGATTTTAGTGAGATTACAGTGTATATTCTGCCCTGAGAGAAGTTTAATCAACACTTTTGTTCAAATAATTATTTAAGCATTCTTCTGTCCATACTCATCAACCTCTATACAGGTTTGATCCTACAGGCTACTTTACATGGAAAAGAATCTTGGGGATGCAAAATACACATGGATTTGGCTTTCATATTAGAGAGAAAATGAACAACTAAACAAAACTAAAACCCATGCTGGATGCAGATGAATCCACTGTTGTTGTGCAGCTCTATGCCTAACTTTTCATTTACACCTGACCTTCCTGTAACATACTCGGCATGGACTTCATGCAGGAAAAGAAGATTCATATTTTGCCTCCAGAGAAACATTACAGTAACACCATAGACAAAGGCAAACAAGTTTTAGCACCCTGTACGAGCTGCAGGAAGTGAATGAATGCACTGAGTGCAAACCAATTCTAAGGAATGTGACTTAAGCTTAACATATTTTCACTGCAATCTGAAATTATAAAGACGTTATAAACCTCATATTCTGGAAAAATAAAATTTTGCTTGGCAGTCTTAGAAAGAATATAAAACCTCTTAGGTTTATAATGTACTCTTTCTCCAGATTTCTTTCCAACTCCTTACAGGAAGAACATATCAAAGACAAGTCTATGGAAGTAGGAGGAGTGCTAAGTTCGTTTTCAATGGTCAGTGGAGGATATCCATGAGAAGTTATGAGCACAATATTGTCCAACACAATGTATTCTGGATTCATAACTGGGACTTTCAGCGTGTGTTGAGGCACCTGCGAAGGAAAAGAAATGCACTTTCATCGTGCTAAAATATGGTAAATGGACAGAATATCGGTAGCTTAAGTTCTCTCTACTTAGATCTAATGTGAGCACCGTGTAAAAACAAAGACTATATGAAAATCAACAGTGCATTTCTACTTTGTTAGCTTTTCCAGCCAAAGGGTCCTGCCACATATCAGTGATACATAATCTACATCTACAGCCTCTCTCCCCACGGGCAAGACTAATCTCAGGCTGTGGTACATGCTGGGGTACTTGGGCTGAGGTGAGACATGGTAACACATTCAAGCTGTGGAGTCAGGAGGAGGTCAGATGGCATCAGATCAGGGTCAGGCTCCACTGCTCCACAGTTAGTGAAGCCTTGGGCATTCAGCAGACCAAGCAAAGCTTTTTAAAAATAAGGAAGAGTGGGGGAAGGAGAGGCAAAAACAAAACAAAACAAAACAAAACAAAACAAAATAAAATAAAATAAAATAAAATTTAAACAAAACCACACACACAC
>VXAB01003892.1:1244-75308 GCA_013399175.1 Odontophorus gujanensis
CCCCCCCATTTTCAAATACGTCTGAGTCTCTAGGAAAGAAAAATTCTAAGAATCAATCAAATCATGCATTGCTTAAGAAATACTGCTCAGCTTTACCAGGTTTTCTGCTGTGAAAACAAAACAGTTTCCATAAGAAGGAAACAATCTAATGAGGAGTGGAGCTCACAAACAGCTCTGTCCGCCTTTGAGCTGGAACAGCCAGGTCTGAATTTTACAATGCTTCACTAATGTGCTTTTAAACATCACTGCTCCCAGCAAGGCCATGGGAACAGTGTTGTTTTACACACATGTGCTCTGATCTGTTGTACTTCACACACACAGAGCATGCTGACACCTTTAACAGTGTGCTCTGGGGTACATCTGCTTTGCAGGCAAACCAAGCACTTGCCACTTCCCAACACAGAGGAACAGAAGGGTAACGTTGATCACCTGCAACTCCACAGAAACCATGGAAGCAACCAAGAAGATCACTGAGCATTCAGGTGGCTGCTCTGTGCTGATCTGTAGCCACAGCTATGCTGACATCAGGGCCCTAAGATGCTATATGGGACTTAATTACCTTAACTCTTTATTAATATATGAGCTTTGCAAGCATTGACTGGAAGACAGGGCACAATGCTAACTGAGACAATGTAGGACCTGAGATTCAGGTAGATCCATTTGAAAGAAGTAACATGGATGGGAATTCTCTTCCCACATCATGTTTCATTAAGCAATTTCCTCTGCCCCTCCTTGCTTCACAGGTGGAAATAAAACCCTGTGTTCCCTGTAACAGTGAGAAGATTGATGGACAGTGTTTGACTAA
The DNA here is from genome assembly GCA_013399175.1 of Odontophorus gujanensis. Taxonomy (NCBI): domain Eukaryota; kingdom Metazoa; phylum Chordata; class Aves; order Galliformes; family Odontophoridae; genus Odontophorus; species Odontophorus gujanensis. The sequence goes on from VXAB01003892.1 coordinate 2,050, forward strand.
TACAGCCTGACAACACAGGTGAATGGAACAGTTCCTACAGAGCATCACATGCCATAGCATGGGAGCTGGAAACCCTCCTAACTTCTCCCCACACACTTGGCCAAACAGGCTGCTTGCTTTCAAACAGTTGAGTGGACCTGGGGAAATATCATCAATTTCCAGTGTAAGACATAAATCAATGGAGAAAAGTGCATTTAATCCTTCCCCCTCTCTCCAGAAGCCAAGCAGCACTGCGCCTGTCTCTCTGCATTACAAGACTGACAGAAGATGTCCCAAGCAATGCTGTAAACACCCGGCATGCTGCTTTGCTTTCATAGAATAAATGCATCAGAAACAAGGACAGAGAGCTGTGAAGTCACCCTGCGCTAGCTGCACAGCCTCCACAGAAACACAGAGCTGGGATAGCTGGGAGCTGGAGACCACAGAACAGGGGAGGATGTTGAGAATCAGAAGAGCCCACACATGTAAAGCCTCCTCCACCACCTCAGACAGTCCATTCCTCAGCCCACTCCTATTCAGTCCTTTCAGTAAGCTCCTCAAGAGCAAAAAAACGCTTGGGGTTCAGTGGGGATTCTCCCTCTGGTGTTCGTACCTGTTATGGCAAGGGCATATCCTTCCAGTGTCAGCCCAGTAAGGACTGGGAAAAGCATACTCAGGGACAGATGTACCACTCATAGCAGGACATCCTCTCTCAAAGCTTCTGCTGACTGTTTGGGGCTTAGACAGGTCTTAACAGCACACATTTTTAATCCCCAGAAGGGGCTAATTCTTCCAGCAGGCTCATAAATTATTTCTCCTCCTCCTATACAACAGCAGCACAGCAAGAAGAAGGTATATCATACCCTCCTCAGCAGGGGAACAGCACAGTAGATGAACTGTTGCTGTCATAAATCTTAAGAAAAACTAAGGTTTGGATTAAAATAGCTGCATACAGAACACCTTTAGAAACTCTCATGGGCCATGCACCAGCTTCTCCAGGTCCTCATAGTACCACCTCAACGTTTCCTTAAGTCCTGCCAAGAAAATATGCACTCCGACCCACACATCCCAACCTCCCAGTCCTTCTTAGCTTGTTCCCACACCCTAGCTACCAGAAGCTGGTAGAGAGATCCTCTCTAAACATAAATACACCTCCTTCTTAGACACTTGGGAAAAGAAAAAACATAGAAACCAGCTCTATTGCCACCTTTCTTCCCTCTGCTTTCCTCCAGGAATTCTAGCACATGGCAGTCATAAACCCAGCCCTCCCATATTTGTTCTTTTCAACTGCTCTCCAAGAGCTCAAGTAGAAGATTGCTACCAGCAGATAAAACATTTTAAGCAACTTACTGATGGAGCCATTAGAAAGACAGGTTTCATCTACAAGGACAACTAAAAGAACTCTGTGAAACTGCTGAGCAAAGCTCTGTGAGGTTCAGCCTTCGGCAAAACACACTTTGACAAAGGAAAAGCAAGCCATAAAAATAAATCAGCCTCTTCATGGGAAAGCTCAAAACAGACAAGGAGAAATACTAGGGCAGAAAATAAAACCCTCCATTCAGTTTCCACAAATCTGCTCTTGGAAAAGTTGCTTCACACCACATCAGAGCTCAGGCACTTACTTACAAACCAGTTGTTTGAAAATCTCCTCTCTCTCATGCAGGCTTCAATAATTGATCATAAAAGCACCATTAGTCATTTAATATTAGTCAAAATTCTCACTTCAACAAGCCTTAGCACTCACTGTCAGTAAGTGCATCTTCAATGGGGAAATAAACAACCAAAAAGCTTCTTAAAGCTCTCCTTAGTCCTGAAGGAACTCAGGCCACACAGCTTAGTTTCCAAGTGTTCGTTCTGTAAAAACACATCCTTGCTACAAGTTAGAAAACTATATCGGGTACATAACCCATAAATAAATTTGTATGAATATACATATAGCTAACTTAAAAAAAAAAAGTGGATTTTATTCTATTTTCCCTGAAGGCTCTATGCAATGCAGCATATAGCAACAACAGCAGAAAGCAAGGTCCTAGGCTGAACCAAGTGATGACTTGCTCAAAAACAATAGTTACAGAAAGAGGGAGAGAGAAAGAAAAAGAAAAAAAAAAAAAAAAAGAATAGGAATATCAAGCAACTACTGCCAACCCTTAAATGAGGTCTTGGAAAGGTTGGATCTTGGCTCCATCCCTTCTGGTTGCTCAGGTGCATTGCATAAACCTGAGCTGCCCTGGGCTGGCCCTGCCTTCCCACCAGGTGCTCCATCACTGCTTCAAGCCATGACTTAGCACTTCTGCTATACTCTGCCAATGAAATAGTGTGCCTAAATTTACCATCAGAGAGACTGGATATTTGGGAAGTAAAGGCTGTCTACCAACTAGAGGTGTGAGGCATCTGAGATTAAAAGGTGTCTGTATGTTTTTAAATGCTTTTGTATAGGTACTTTGTTTTTTGAGCATGTTTCAGAATCTGGGAATACATATGCACTTGTAGGAAGCGTAGGGAGCTAATTAGGAAAGATGCATGGCAACAACATATAGAAGAGTAAAAAAGCTGTTTTTACTCTAGTAAACATTTCTGTACGTGTTTTTTATTTAGAAAACGTTGGAATCTTTAAAAATGTGGATTCTTTTTTCTTCTTAAGGTAAGAAAGATCTTATTTTGCACTACTGACTTGCTTGAGCCAATAATAACTAAAGGTGTGAAGGCATAAGGTGTGCTTTGTTATGTTTTGATATGCTATATAGAAGTATCTCCTCTATAAATGAGGTAGAAGTAATAGGAAGTAAAACACAATGGTAGACAAACAAAAAAGATGAGTTAATCAGGACAAGTTGAGTCTGTAGTACTGAGTGGTAAGATATTCATTTTTAAATTAGGATCTGCAAGGGAATTTTTTTTTTTAATTATTTTTAAGAATAAACAAATATTTTCTGGAATAGGGATGTGGTTTGGGCATGTGAAGTTAATGTTGAATAAATACAGTTTTAGGAAAAAACCAAAAAGGTATTGGAGAAGGATTGAGTAAGACTGAATCCCTTAAAAGTGCTCATCAATGGGATGAGGCCTTTGGGCTCCAGAAGGAAGCAGGAAGGTTTGTTCCAAACCAGAGAAGGTGAGGAAATGACTTATTTGTAGAAATTTCTCTCTCATTTATCAATCTCGTTACTAGTGACCATAACATGGGTAAATCTGATCTGTTGGCTGCTGCTGAATGCCTAACTCAATTTACAAGTGGACAAAGATTTGTGATGCGCAGTGGCTGTTAGAAGGACTGCAGGAAACAAATCCAAAAACACCACCCTACTGCTGAATGGGTGTCCTCATCCCCGTGCAGTTACAGTGACATGTCACAGCAGGGGCAGAAAGTCTGGAATTAAAATCCACAGTGGAGACTTGTGGGCTTACTCTCTAAAAACATTTCTTTTAGGTCAGGGTCAAATATCCTGTGAAGTGAAGATGAGATGGGGGTAATGTGGTTTTGAATGGCAGCCAGTTCACTGCAAGCAAGGGGCCAGGCAGAAGCCCTCTGTCCCTAGGGCTTTTGGTTTAGCCCTCACTAATACAGAGTTCACTTGCAATATGTGGAATGTTAAAAGCCTATTTATCCAAGAATAACCAATGGGAAGCAATAAACTGGAATTGTTTTCTATTGCTATTGACTGGATGGGATTTGAGCACCCACCCTACTGGAGTCTACTCTATCTCTTTTCTGAGAGTCAACAAGCTGTTAATTTGCCAACCATCTGAAAACAGTCTTTTTGAGATGCTTAGAAATGATTTGATATCATAAGATGAAGGCTGTTGTTTGTAGGTTGTGTGTGTTTTGGTTGGACATGATGCGTTTCTTCCTTCCTGTTGCACTTGAGTTGTGCTTTCCTTTTCAGCAGTCAAGTCTAAATCTAATGGCTAAAATGACAGAATAATTTCATTAGGTATCCAGTGTTGCAGGAAACATTTACAAAGCTGTTAGGATAAATCTTTTTTTTTTTCTTTTTTTCCTCCAATGACATTTTGAACATACAGTTCTAAAGAGTCAAGATTAGGAGATCCCAAGAATAATACCAACACTGAAGCATGCACGCTTCTATTGAAATTGCTCAATATTTAGTTTTAATGACTGTGTGCTGTGGTCTTGATGTCTTACTGGGTAGAGTGGCATATTTACTTCTTGGTTGGAACAGCTTAAATGCATTGCTGAAATATTCTTTGTTGCTATTCCACTCTTGTATCAGTATAATGCAGTGTGCAACCGTTCTGACAGGCTCAAATGTGTGGAGTGAATTAAAAGGAAACAAAAAATCTGGGATGGTTTCAGGGCAGTCTGCGTGCTTTATGGTCATTATTGTTGGCATCACAATGCCTATGGTGAGAGTACAACCAGGTATTTTTCTTTTGATTAGATGTATGCATTATATGCACTGATAAATTGAACTTCAGTCTGTTGAAAAATGACTGTTTCAGTTTAAAAGTGCTGGCTTAGTGCATTCCTAATGGGTTTGGGTTTGTGCCCTGTGTCCATATGCTCTGAAAATGCTGAAGCCTGTGAAGCTGCCCAGGCACACTTACATGTGCAAACTTGTTGTACGCTCATGCATATGTGAGGTGCATAATTGCTCAGCTTTTCTTTTGCAGTTTGCTCGAGGCAAATGTCCTGTGAGGTTATGTTTAAGTAATGCCATCTAAGATAATCATTTAATGTATATTACTAATTTAATGTGAGCTGTAAGGAGCGAAGGTTCCAAGACCTGTTCTTTCAGCTCCTATTAAGATGCCAGCGTGGTCACTGATGCTCTGATGCTGTCTCTGCATGGCTAAAAGACACTTGGAAAGGTTTACTGCTCAATTGGGAAACCTTTTCTGACAGTCTCAGTGGCACAAATCAAACACAGGACCTAGATCTTGGCAATTAGAGTGAGTCATTGCATCACCTAAGACTGCATGGGCAATATTCAGATGGGAGACTTCCAGTATACTGGCAAAAAATAAAAGGACTCAGCTTTACCTGATGTACTGATCAAACTATAGCCATGCCTGGGAACATAAGGGATGCAAAGGTCAAAAACGAGAGGGATGGGCAACAGCTGTATTATTGGGTTCAGACAGCAACTCTTCACCTGGTGATGAAATGAGTGGTGTTCCTTGGTGTCTTTAGGGTTGGTGCTGTGAAATTCACATTGGTCACTAAGCTCCTGTATCGCAGGGAATTAGCTGTTAGATTGAAATGTATGGTTGCTGTTGGGAGAACAGTTATGTAGCCTCCAAAGCATAGGCAGAGGTCAATTCTGTTTGTTTTGTTCCTTGTTTTTGTCCACGTTTCTGCTCGTAATGATGATGCTATTTCTTTCTTTAGCCTCTTTATGATGACTTCTGCTCTGTAAAGTACTGCACTGTAGTCCTTTCTTCCTTTTAGCTTTAGTTAAAGGAAAGCAGGTGGACAAGACAGGTTTGTTCAGGCTTCTTGAAAGCTGAATTACAATAGCTGAGCATCTCTAAGGAAAAAAACTTCACGGTCCCTGTAGGAAGGACAGACGCATAACAATTTCCTTCCTGTGCACACAGAAATATTCATGAAGTTGTTGAGATTGCTAGGCTGGAGTGAGAGCACATCATCAATAAATAAAGAGCATCAGTATCTTCTGACATTAGTGAGGAAAGAATGACATTTTTTGCTTCCATTTCCTTCTATTTTAGAACATTCAGGTTATAATACTCAGTGCAAAATGACACTTGAAGCAAGTTTCTGAAGATGTGACTAAAAAATCTACTTTGTGTTGTACTAAAGGAATCCATTAAGCTCAGTGGGGAACTTACAGATGTGCAAGACTAGACTTCCTCAAGCATCTCCATTGGGCATTTAGGTGTCTGAAATAGCTGGCTGATGAATTTGAGTGCCTTGACTTTGGGCTGGAGATGGCCTGGAGGCATGTCAGGAAGACAGGTTTCCCAGTAAGTGTACACAGAGAAGCAAGTGAGCTGTTGGATCTCAGTATTCTGTCAGGACTGGTAACTGTAGGCATCCTACAGGCTTATTACTTGAGTCCTAGTCTGAATGTATCACCTGCAAGGCAGCATCCTTCTTATTTGCTGTTGTCTATCTACCTTTATGCTGTCCAGCAGTGGATCATTACCTCTCTGATACAGCATTATATAGTTCCCATTGAATGAGGTGTATTGCTCTGTCAGCTCTTCCATGCAGTATTAAGGTCACTATTAAGATAGAGACCTTGAACTTGGAGGATGTGGGGAGAAAAATTTGAGTTTTTCCACAGTCTCATTTGTTTCATTTCTTTCAAATCTGAAGCTGACCAACTTCTATGCTAATTCTTAATGCTTGTTTCCTTCCTAATTGCAGCATAGAGGTGTGGACGTGCTGATAGATAGCACAAGAGGAGGCTGTTGGCTAGGTTGAGATGCAGCTCAGGCTGGGAAAAGCCATAATGCATAATCTCATAAGCTCTGGAACAAAACCATAGCTGAGATTCTCCCCTCTCTTAAACATCTTGGGGCTGTTAAATATCTGGGAAGCTGGGGGTTCCCCAATTGCTGACTCATGGCATCCCTTCTGTCCCTTGAGATGATCAGACCTTTATCATTTTTATCACGCTTGCTCCACTCCTGCAGAGTGGATGAAAGATCTCATTCAGGTATCGTTAGCCCTAGCTTCAGACATGCAATCTGAGAGGCAGCAATCCTGAGCTTACAGATGGTGTGCACCTCCTCTATTAAACACTGCAGCCGAAAAAGCAATGCTCAGCCCAAGTACATGTTGCTGTTCTGGTGGTGGAAGAGGAGGGGCTTGGCAGACACAAACTCCTGTTCTGAATGACTTTACCTGGAGGTAATCTCTTCCGCCAGGCTGAGTCTGACATTAAAAATGGAAGAAGCCAGGGACATTTTTCACCCAAAGCTCAATGGAAAGTGGCAGGTGTCAGATTTTTGCAAATTTCTCTCTAACTCACAGGCTTCTGCTGACAGGGACTTGAAGGCTCCAACCTGGAAAAGCTCCAAACTGTATTTCTGCAACTAACTTAAAATACGAAATATTTTTAAAAGACGGAGGTGAGGGAGTGGGAAGGACAACAAGGTTAAAGGTAGAAATGGAAATCAGAAGTGATGTGGGGGAAAATCTCATTGGCACACTATTAGCTGAGGAGGCTCACTTGCATGCTGGTTCTGCCATTTAGAACTCTGTGTCTTTGCCAGGAACATGGAACAGGATTTTCCTTTTCTTGTCATTTGAGATGTGGAGAAAACTGTTCACTGGTCCACTCCCTTTGCTATCCCTCCCACCTCCTTCTGTGTGTTATATTCAAATGTCCTCCGAGTATTCTGTATGCAGGTTAATTCTTGGTATCTTGCAGTGTAGTGGCCGACCATCACATCAGGAAAGTAGATCCCAACTTTTGTTGAGTCATTTCCTGGTTCTGACAGACACAGGATAAATCTGTCTTGAGTGGCACTTGTATGTTTTGTCATGGCAGTACATTTCACAGAATTAATGGGCCCTGCAGTCTGATTTAGATAGGATGCAGTCTTTGTTGAAGCAAGTGATGCAGATACAGCCCATCAACCAGTTACCTTGTGCCAGCTGCACAGGGGTGGCTGTTAGTCCTCTTTGGCTGCTGTGACTGCAAGTGATGCAACTTGATTAAGATTGTAATGGGAGACATTGGGACAGCATAGAGGTGGTGCTTGGGAACCTCAGACCTAAGCTGTGAGCTTTCAGAGAGCAGCTTTGAAGTAGTGTGTAAATTGACACCTAGAAAGCAGTGCTGTTCCCTCCCCAGCTCCCACTGGTGCTTTCTTAGACAAAGGAAAACAAACTATTGAATCTCTGAGCTTGAGACAATGCAAATGGAATCTGTCCGCCCCAGGAAGAGGATTGTGTATTCACTGCTTGGAGGAAACCGCTTTGCATAATAACCAGCTCAGTTTGCAAACAGGAATGAAGTGGTGTATGATACCTTAGGAAGCTTTTGCTTGTTTATATCTGGACAGGAACTAGTTGGAGCCAACTTACTGTCAGATGTTTGTGCTTTGGATTACTGCAACAGAAGAAGGTTTGAAGTGAGTTACTCTGGTTCAATTAGGCTGCATGACCTGCTACACTTGCTCTATTGCTTTCAGTTTGCAATGGCTGAATACCGAAGCTTGAAATACCTCATGGAATGTCTTTTCTGCTTCAGCTTCTAATTTTGACTACTTATGCAGGTGGAGTTTCTTAATGTGCTATATTCGTGGCTTAGGACTGGAATTTCCATTCAGTGACTAACAGCCACGTTAGAAGCACAAGCAAGCTGCTAAAAGCCTGTGCAAACAGAAAGTTGTATTTCAGGTTATTTTTTTCTCTTACAGTAATGTTCATTGATCTCCCTTTGTCATTTTACAAATTCAAGGCACTCTGATTATTTAAAGTAAAAACATCTTAAAATGAAATAAAAGGAATAGGCGAAGGGGATATTTTGACTTCTGGAATGAAGACTTGTGCTGTATTTCTATCTCTATGTCCCTCACATCCTGTTGGTGGACTGAAATTGAGTAATTGATACGTTATGATCCAATGAAATATTCTGACTTCAGTAATATTTCCTCCTTTTGAAGGAACATCTATATCATTACGTCTCTTTTCCAGCTGAAAACTGAATGTGGGGTGTGTTCAGTTACTGGAATTACTAGGCAGTGTTGTTGTTCTGAAAACATGGGAGAGTTGAGGTTTAGGTTATTGCCCTTTAATCTGCTTGCTCCTCCCATGTTGCTGTGATTAGTTTTTTTTATTTTTTATTTTTACTCCTGATTACTTCCTCTGCCTTTGGTAACCCAAGGATAAGAAGTTTGTTAGAGGAGAGGTAGGAATGAGTTCTTTCTGTTGGAGCAATGAGATTGGTTGCTTTTGTTACAAACGTTTTAGAGAACTTTTAAGCAAGTTGTCACGATGTGTTATTGTGAGAATGAAGGAGAATCTCCATAAACAGGTTATAAAATGATAGCAACGTGAACCGTGCTGTTACTTTGTGTTACAGACAAATGGTTTTTAACAGCCTCCTCCAAAGAGGACGGCTGCTGAGAGCTGAAGGCATCCAAAGCTTCAGGTGAAGAGCCACTGAGGAATCTTATCTGGGTTGTGATACACAAAATATTCTCCCTGCCTTGTGGAAGATGAGATCTGAAGACAGAACAACTGTACTAGGTCAAGGTGGAAGTCTGGCAAATGGAGTTTTGTGTGATGCTGGTTGGTAGTAAGGTGTAGTGGTACAGTGTATGAACCAGGCAAGCACAGTGAGACCTTCTCCTTTACACCATCATAGATTTTTGCAAGGAGTAACTTAGAGAATCCGTGAGCCACGGGCTGAAGCTGCCCCATGTTAGGTGGTTGGAAAAATAAACAGATTCAATGGAGCTGGGGAAACTGGAAGACAAAAACCTACTGTTTTCAGCTTGTCCACTCCTGACTCAGTTCTGTTTCTTACAGCTGTATGTCTCAGTGTTTCATTCAGCATCCCACGACACTACATCTGAGAAATGACAAATTATAAACAGTCTGAGGCTTTAATGTAGTCACTGTATGCTTAGCTATGCTCCTAGCTGCTAGCTGAGATAAGGTGGTCTATCAACATCCTGTGACACACAGTATGACACAGAAGTGTGTCTGTGCATGATGGTGACTGAATTTCTTGAAACATCTCATGGTTTTGGGCTTATATCGGTGCTTAAACTTACACAATATATGTAACAAAGCACAGATTAACAAGACTGTGATTTTTCTATTGATGGTAAGTTGTCCTTTAACTCTGGTGTATGTAAAAGGTTGAGTGTTATATGTTCCTTCAGTATGTAGCTCTGAATTATTTATGACCAACCTTAAAAAAATAAAGGAAAAGAAACCAAACCCACCACTGGTTAATGGCAATGCTCTCAAATGTAAATATTTTTTTGTAAGTACACCATGTGTCTGTTTGGAACTGAAGACAAAATAACATGTCTGGAAGATAACACAAAAAGCTCTTTGGAGCCTGCATTGTGGAAGCTGTGCCTGCTGTCTGAGCTGGGAGATGCTGGGTGGTCTGGCTGTTGCTGGCTGGGGAAGCAAGTTCCAGCCCTTGCAGAGAAGGCAGATGTAGCTTTCCTCTTATGCTGCATCCCATCATTCATACTGAGGGAAAAAGACAATGAGATCACTTACTGAGAAGTTCATCTCTGGGCAAAACAGATGCTCCATTGCTGATGTTGCTGGGGTTATGTAAAAAGGGATATTTCTGGTATAACAGATGCATAGAACAAGCCATCTCCTGAACTAGCTGCTTTACTGAGTAACTGCACAGTTAGGAATCTATAGCTTGAAACTCAAGTGTGCGTTGGAAGTTTGCCCTTAGCTTGCATCCCATGATGGGCAGCTTTAGTGAGCTCAGGAGGTAATGCTGAAGAGTTGGAGGTTGGGGAGCAACAGCTGTCAGTGCCCAATACCAGCACTCCTTCTCCGTGTGTGTAAATCAGCTCTGTGTTAAGGACAGCAGCCTGCTCGAATCCTTCCTGCCATCCTCTTTGCAAGGAGCCCTTATTGCTTCCCAGACAGCTCCACTACTGTGATTTGAAAAAGATCAACTGGAATGAAGCAACTGATCTAAAGTGGTACGTGAGCATTGTGATGTGAGCTGAAAATCAGATTTGTACCTCAAGAATAGGTTTCCATGATGCTTGCTCAGCCCTTTGGGTTGGCATGCTTCTGCCAAGGCTACGTGGACCTTTTCTTTGCTGTCCCTTGACACCTGAGTGCAAAAGGTCTGCATTTGCTATCGAACATGTCCAGAAGCCTTGTTAAAGTATGTGCTTCAGGCAGACGTGTAAGTTGTTACAGATAAAGAGCCAGATGTTTCCAGCATGTTGTGGATTTTTTGGAGTTGAACTGCAAGAAGGGAAAGAGAGTTGTTCCATAAATAATTCACAGACCATGCTCTGTTAGGATTAGCACTTCTAAGTGGGCAGATGCCCATCAGCATTGCTGTATTTCCTGGAGCTTCTCTGTGTTGAAATCCTGGTGACTGGCTGTCGATTTCTCTCCAGCAACACAGCACTGTCCTACAGTTGGATGGAGGAGCAAATTGCAAGAACAATGAGGATGCATTCAAACATCTGTCTTTATTTTCTAAGCTGGATTTCTGGAGTGAGAGAGGGAAGAGCTGAAACGGCTTCCTCTTCTGAACAGATCATGAATGCGAGAATTGCAGCGAAGATGTTTGGCTCAGTAAAACTTGCTTTTGCTGTGGGTGTCTACATAGGTGCCCCTTGAGAAAGGATAATGAATCCAAAGCAGTTCTTGGGATCTGTTTTCTACTCTTTCTCCACACCCGAGGCAAATGTAGGAATCCTTGTTGGGAAGCGTGCCACAGATCGTAAGAATTTCTTCAAATTATATCTGATTTGATCTGTTGCCTGACTCCAGCAATGCTCTGAAACCCACAACAGAGGCTTTTGAATCTCTTAATTTGATGTGAATTCTGTTCAGCCCGTTTCTATGTTCCAAAACCTTTAAGTACCACATTATGTGGGCTGTGGGAAAAATGAAGTGAGAAGCACGTTTTGTCACAGACAAAAGGGACAGAAAAGAGCTTCTGGCCACAGTGAAAGAAAGCAGACCCAGGAAAGAAGGGGATCTTAAAGATGCTATGAGCTTCCTGTGGATTTTCTTTCCTTCATTTGTCAAGATGCTTTGGACTGCTGGTAGTTCAGGAACACACCCCGTTCCTACTCTGTATTTTGTACAGTGAAGTAGAAAATGTCTCCTCGTTTCAGATTCTCCTCTGTCACATTGATTACAATGATCATAGAGAAGGATGGGATGATCTTTAGCAGCAGAAACCCCCGATTTTTTTGCAGCTTTTGTGCTCTGCAGGAAGTGCTAAAAATTGTTCATCCTGGTGGTGAATTTCCAACAGAGTTGGACCTTAAACTGAGTTATGTCCAACTGCAGTTTCTTAAATTTCTTGATTTAAAGAGGTGCTAGAAGCTGATGTTAGGAATAGATAAAGCACTGCTAGTTTGTAGATAACCTAGCTTAGCACATGCTGTTCTTGACAAGGATCTTTCCTTCTGCTTTCAGGGGGCTGGTTTAATACTTTGCTATATCCAGCACTCTGCCATTCTAGTCCAAATTCTTTACCTCAGGAAAGAGTAAAGCTCTGCCAGCGCATCATTGTATGCTTAAGAGAATTTATTGTTCTGACTGATCTGGCAGGAAGACAGGCTTTGTGCTAAGGAATGCCCTCTTTTGTGCCTTCTGTGTTTCATTGAAGAAACCTTTTACAAAGTAGGTGCTGCTTGCACCCTGTTCTCAGGTAAGCATTGATTTGTATATAATTTTAGCATTTTTTGATTTCAGCTTTCTATTACCCAAGAGTTTTGAAGGTGCAAGTTAATTCTAAGGTGATTCTAGATGGAATTCTGGAGCAGTGTGGAACAGTTTAACGTGGGATGTCTCCATCTATTTGACTTCATTTCTACAGGAGAAGATTAATGGGTCTTGCAGCATAATTTGCTGTGCTGCTGCTTTCTATGGCCTACATAGAAAATGAAGGAGTCTGAGTTTGATCCCCAACTAGAGACTTGGAGTCAGTGCAATTTTTGCCTTCTAAATATGCCTGTAGTGTACAGTTTGTGGGTATTGCCATTTTTAGGAGTGTTTATTAACCTGGTACCATGAGAAAGGGGGGAAGAAAAATGGTGTAGCTTTTTGCTGAGGACAAGTGCAGATGTATCAATGAGTTAAACAGAAATAACAATGTTTTCAAGGGATGTCAGTAGTGTATATGGTAAACAAATATGTTTATCAGTCTGAGGTGAAATAGGAAATTCTGAGTACCTTGAAATGAAAATGGAACAAGGGACCTATAAATGGAAAACAGTCTATTCTAGTCATTAAATATTGAGGCGTATGTCAAAACCGATGAAACTGATGAGAGAATGCTTCTGTTGATGCTATTGTTATGAAAATTAGGAGTGGAGTGAAGATGCACAGCAAGATGAAAGCTCGGGGGTACATCAGACACAGGTTTATTACAATTACTGTCCAGACAGTAGATGTTCAGATTAAAATTATCCTGATGCAAGATTCCGTATCTCTCAAGATACAGAGGGGGTAGTTGAATAATGTGCTACAGCAGCCCTGGGAGGCTTCATTCAGAACTGTGCACGTTGATGTTTGATGCTCTACAAATACAGAACACTATCCCTAATTTTCATTTCTTCCTCTCTGTTGGGCTAAAGAAAAACTTAGCAATGTGCTGCTGGAAAATGTGTTAGCAAAACGTGCAGTAAAATCTTGGGTTTCTTCTTTGGACTGTCGGTTATGAGACAGAGCCTGAGAATTCATCATTTCCCTTATTTGTTTAGTAACGATGCCACCGTGTGGGATCACTGGGTAGCAAGGAGGGTGACTGTGCAATGGTGGCCCCTGTAATCATTCCACTTCCCAGTGCTGATGGGAAACCCTCAGAAGAAAGAGTTTCCTGCGCTGTCCTCATGTCCCATTATTAAAAAAAAAAAAANAGGGCCCATTATTAAAAAAAAAAAAAAAAAGGAAAACCCAAAATGTTGTTTCGTGCAAAGAGAATCGCTGTACCTCTCCTTCTCTTAGTGAAGACCTGGTGTGTTTTCAAAGGATGGGGAGTGGCATGGAGAATACTTTGGCCTGCAGCAGCAACAGAGCAATTGTGACATGCTGTGATGGTTGGTGCCAGTGAGGGATGGAAGGAAGCAAATCTGTTAATGGGGCACAGGGAAGCTGCGTGGATTTCTTATATTCTTCTCAGATGAATATCACATCCTCCTTCCTGCTATGATTAGGTGTTCTTAAGGTATTTTCTTCTTTCTTTCATTCTTTTTTCTCAGTTCCCAAACTGGAGCAGGCTGGATGTCTTCAACCACTAGGCTGCACATTGAATTATTGCTCTTCAGCAACTGGGTAACACATCCTCAACTCTCCAAAGCTTCCTTGGTACAGAGAAACATCAATACTGTGAATCCAGTTGTAGACCCTTCATGTCTCTACCTGTATTCCTTATCTATCTTTGGTTTGTTAGGAATCCAGCCAGGCTTCTCTGGGGATGAGCCTCTGGTGTGCCTGGAAAATGGAATATTTACAGAATTTTTCAACTGTAATCTATATGGTTCTCCTGCAAAAAGTCAGTAGCAATCTGTAATTTCTATATGTACTAAAGATGATGTTAGTGTAAAAGACAATAGCCAAAAGAGTTCATGGCATAACAAGTTTAATTCCAGACATTCTGCCATTTGGGTGTTTTCTTGGTAATTCTGTATCTTTCTCACTGCTTGACTGGTTCTAAACAGGAAAATACACACTGAAGTGGTGCTGCGTTTCTGTTAACTAAATCTTACAGAATCTTGCAGAGCATCCCTTTAAATTGAAGGGTTGGGAGGGAACAAATGTCTGCTCATTATTTCATGCTGCCACTGAAATACCAGATTTCTGTCACAAGAAACAAGTGTGTGTAAAATGAGCTTGTGGGCTGCCTGCAAACCAGAGGCATCCCTTCTGTTTCCATTTCACAATAAGTATTCCTGGGGGAGACTGCCAACAGTTCTTACATGTTAGCAATGATTATCTTGATATGTAGAACAAGCACTGCCTGACTGGGATTTGGGTTCATCAGAAAACAGACTTAGCATACAAACTATGAATGCTATGGGGATGGGCGACTATGAAGTGGAATAAAATGAAGGAGGCTAGCTGCCTGGGAGGTGGTTTATTCTGACTTAAAGCTGGAGCTCTGCTCAAACCCAGTTCTTAGCTATGATTGGAAGCTGCGCTTGTTTGTTTTACTTTTGTTCTCAGCTTAATGCCCCAGGAAGCACAGACCAGTTCAGTTTAGCAGATGGAAGGATGAAAGATGTTTCAGCAGAGCTCAGAGCCTGAACAACTATGGAACATCCAGTTTGTCCTATCCAGCTATCTGTCCTCTAGATTTGCAGCTGTATGAACTTGCTGAATGCAAGCATCCGTGAATAAATGTGGTGAGGCATTGGCACAGGTTGCTCCATCCTTAGAGACGTGCAGGGTCAGGCTGGACAGGGCTCTGAGCACCTGATGGAGCAGTGGGTGTCTGTGTTTGTTGCAAGGGCATTGGACCAGATGGCATTTTAGGCTCCCTTCCAACCCAGACAATTCTTTATAACTTTCAGAGAAACCTGAACTGCCTGCTAGCTCCTAACCTGCTGCGATGCAATCCCACCAGAGCCTAAGGCCTGTCCTGTGTCCCAGCAGATGGAGCCCTTGATATACAGGACAAATAGAGTTAAGCAAGGATGCTTGTTTATGAAGGTCATCTAGATCGTGTCAGTTTAAACATTCACCAAATGCTTCACACAGAAATAGATGTATGCCTGCACAATGGTGTGAGCTCACACTTAAAGCATCATGCTGTTGTGTCTTAATTGGCACGCTGCCCCTGTTTCCTGGTACTCCTTTCTCTGCACTGTTGGCTTTTGGCATTTAGTCCCAAATTCTGACTTTGCACTTTCCTGTTAGCGGTGCCCTGCTGACACCCCTAGAGAGCAAATGCTTTGCAGTAATCAGTGTTCTCAGTAGCAATCAGCCTGCCTTTCAAGTGGTTAGCAATTCAAAATGCACTTTGAAAATGTTGACTGAACATATAAGACAGCATGTGCTCTTGATGCAAACAGAGAAGCTGAAGACTTGCTCTGAAATTAGGTGGTTTGTAGGGTTAGCATGAGAAACACACCTATCTCTGCAGGCCAAGGTGTGTGAGGAAGCTGTTACTTTCCAGGCTGGAAAATGACTGACACAAAATACAAATGAGATGAACTAGAGTGCTCCTTAGACCTGGATGAGGCTTAAATGAAGAGAGAGAGTGATAGGACAAGGGAGAGTGGTTTTAAACTAAGATGGGAGATTTAGGTTAGATGTTAGGATGAAGTTTTTTCCTCAGAGGGTGGTGATGCACTGGAACAGGTTGCCCACAGGTTGTGGATGTCCCATCCCTGGAGGCATTCAATGCAAGGCTGGATGTGGCTCTGGGCAACCTGCTCTAGCAGTTGGCAACCCTGCCCATGGCACGGAGTTTGAAGCTTAGTTGATCTTTAGGGCCTTTTTCAACCCAGGCTGCTCAATGATACTATGAGATCTTTCATTGCTTAGACAGCAAGCTTTTCTTGATCAAGAGGAAGACATGGAGAACAAGGCAAGTCATCACCAGATCTGAAAACAGAGGAGGTATTTGACATTCAGATAAGCTTGGACGTGAACTGATTCCATCAGACAAAAACAACCCCAACATTCGTGATAAAAGCACCTCAAAACTTGTGCATGTTGGCAAAACCAGGGTAGCCCTGCATTGTGGAGATCTCTTGCTCAGTCTGCTTTTAAATTAAGACCATGGCAAGCTAAGGAGAGTGCTTCCCCCAAGAGCCTTTTGTTTGCAGTACCCCTCTTGCCTCCTGGTTTTGACAAGTTCAATGTTATGGCATTGTGTAGCAAAATTCATGCTTTTTCCAAGTCTGTCAGCAGGCTTAAATTGGGCATGGATTCACTGAAGGAAGCTTGAAGGGCTGAAGACCTGTGACAGAAAACTGTCAGGGTAATGTATACTCTCACTTTATACCATAACAGTTCTTCCTCCCCTGTTCTCAGCTTTGGGGCTATGTCTGCTACTGCCTTCCATCAAATGAGATGTATAGCCCATGGGAGCACACTGGATGTGGTTGTGTAATAACATAAGTCCAGGGAAAAGGTAATTGTCCTTCTATATTTTGATATGAAGCCTGCAGCTATACATAGAATGGTTTGGAACGAAATCTTCATATGAAGGTCCACAATTTGCTGTAGTGCTAAAAATAGTTTTGGTTGTTCCTGTCTGGCAGTCCTGCTGCTGTCATAACCCCCTGGCAGTCAGATCGTGTGCTGCAGGCCTTAGCTGCAACATCTGCTCCCTCAAGGCTCAAAATTTGCTGTTTTTCTTATACCTACTGAGGATTTGTCTACTTCCCAGTTCTAGGAGACATGTTATGCTTACTCCTATCTGTCCTGAGCGTTGTTATCCAGGAGGCTGCTCAGTATCCCACAAGCACAAATGCTGCAGGAACAACACAGTAGAAAAACAAGAAATCTGAGCAAGCAGCTCACTTCTGCATCTCTATAGACAGCTCGTGATTGTTTTTTTTCAAAGCCTTAGGAAATGGAAAACAATACAATGAAAGTGACCTGAATGTGGTAGAAAAATCATTAATGGAGTATCATAAATTAAGCAGAAGGTATCTAGTAAAGTCATTTTAATTAAGTAGAGAGTTGAGGGGAAAAAAAGTTGCTAGCATGTCTTCTGTGGTTTTTCTCTTTTGTTTTTGCTGAATGGATTTGTTGCAGTGCAGTGGAATATTGGCAAATGATGCTGCATCTTTTTCCTCCCCTAGGATATTTGCTGATAGATCTTGCACTGAGCGATTGCTATGAATATTTTACTTTGCTGTTCAACAGGCTAAAATGTGCTACCTCAGGAAACCATGAAATATTAATAGTTTTATTCAGCAAACGATGAGTGAATAATCCAGATCTTGGATCAGACATGTTTCAGATGATCTGGATCTAGATTCCTATTGCAGAAGGCTTCGTTTGACTCATATGGGAATAATGAATTTGCATGCAATTTTCTTCTGTGGGGAAACTGAAAAGTCAAATTACATTGTCCTGGAGCCTGGAGGGAACGGGCTGCCAGATTCCTCCAGTTTACACAGGCAAGCAGGATGTTTCCTTCTCCTATCTTCTAGCCAAGGCAGCTCGTGTTTTTAATACAACACAGAGTGGGATGGAAGATCAGGAAAGCTGATGGACCGCTTCCATTCACTTCCCCCAAAACACTCCCTCTGTGTGCAGGCAGGAGGGCCTCCTCTAAGATAATGGATGAGGGTGAAGGGTGCCCAGGGGATACAGGCTGAACCAAAGGGTCACAGGAATGCTCCTCTGAGGAAAAAACTGCTTTGGGAGAACGGAGTGAGGTGACAAAAGGCTGAGGGTGTCTGTAGACCTCTCTTGTCAGGCCTCAGCAGGCAGCCTTGCCATAGGTGCCTTCATAAATGCCTTTTAATGCACTAAATAGCAATCACTGGGTAGGTTTGGGTGTTTTATTTTTAGTTTATTATTCTTTTTTTTTTTATTACTCAGCAGAACTGTAATTTGCCTTACAACTATAGGGTTGCTCTGTGCGGGTAAGACTACATGCAGCCTAAGACCTAAAAAAGATCTCACAAAGGAGAAGGGGATTAATTTTTGCAGAAAGTTTTGTCATCACATGCTCTGTACGTGTAAGTTTCTAATGAAACTGTGTAATAGAAGATGTGAAACTGTCAAACCACTATTAGAACAGTGCAGACTGAAGTAATCGACCTCCTGGTGATGGAATATCCTGGTATTTGGGGTTATAATTTTGGCAACAAAAATAGACACCAAAGTCAACAAATGTGACTTTCCTCCTTAGATATTTTAAGGTGCAAACATTTTAAATTTGCAGGTATCTGTTTGGATAGGTGTGTTTAAATAAACCTGCATGGCACAGGCCACAGGAGTTGACTGAAAACATTATAATGAGCTGATTCAGTGACTCCAAGAGACAGGAGCAGCTGTGACTTCCCTGCTGCATTCCTCCAATTTCATCGTGGAATTCTGAACTTCTTCAAATGGTGCAGAGCTTGGCATGGTTTGTATAGATGTCAGAAGCCCTGGGTTTGAAGGAGACATGCTAAAGCTTCAGACACCTGATGGTTCTTGTCTAAACATGTCTTAGAGGTTAAGGTGCAAGGAGTTTATTGAGCATGGTGGGTTGGGGTTTGGCATCCCCACGTAAACCAGTACAGTCAGTAGTGTTCAGTGCACCCAAGGTCAGACCAGGCCACGTTTATTCTGGTGACTTATATTCCTGAAATACCAGGAAAGTTTCTCCTTTAAGGCAGATGCTTTCCCCATATGTTCAATGCAACTTCTTTTCCAGCATCAAATTGGAAGATTTCTTATTAGAGGATTTTGAAGAGGAGCTGTTTAAACAGCTTAGCAGTTTTTACAGTTTAGCAGGACTGGTGCCCTTGCTATACTGGTGATTTTACTCTGGCTTTGTTGTTCTCTTTGCTTGCTGCTTCAAAGATTCTGAAAAATGCTGCGTGTGTATTTATGGTAGAAGGAGAAAACTGAAGAGCTGAATTTGAGCAGTGCCTCTTTCTAAGAGTTTTTTTCTTGGAAGGGAACAAACAGTGTGAATATGCTAAATGACCAATAAAATGGGTTCAAAACCACTTTCTCCTGAATTTCTGCCCATGGGGTTGAGAGTTGTATTCCTCTTGCATCCATTATTAAACACCCTGTCCTTGAAAGAAGCCTCGAGGCCACCGTTTTTCCCCATGAACTTTAATCTCTGATATTTATTATTGCTGTCTGTCTTGTCTCTAACGTTATCTATGTCTGCTTGTCTTGGCCTTGATGGCAATGGCCATTTGGATGGGGGGGGGAGTGGAGGAAGAAGGAGTGGAAGGTGCAGTAAGACCCAAACCTTCTGGCCTTTCAAATGGAAGTCTCTAATTGTGGCAACTGCTACACTGGCAAAGGACTTTTTTCCTTCTTGGTCCGTACTCTCACGCACTACACTTGGCTGAAGGTTGTAAATAACCAATTTTGTCATTTCAAAGGGGACCTGATTGCCATAATATCTTGTTCAGTCGTGCAGGGGAGCTGTTAGGTCAAGGCTGGAAGTGGTGATTGAGCACCTGGTGAAGGGGTGTGTGTGGCCCAGGGAGCACAGGCAAACTGTTGGCACCTGTGCTCCCCAGGTGGGCAGAACGAGTGGACCCAGGGTGCAGCCCCTCTGGGCTCACAGAAGAGCCAGCCATGGAAGGGGGAACATCCTTCAGACCTTGGCTGCTTCCAGAGAAGGAGTGTTGTGTGGCAGAGAACCCCTTCACCAGTTGGGTGAGTTCAGCTCTTCTTTGTGTACGTGATGATTGGTCTACCAGTGAATGCTTTGCCTTTCGTTGCTAGCAATCTGTCATAAACAACTCTGCTTTATTTTTTTGTGAGCAGAACAACCCTCCTTATCAAACTGTTATGGATTGCTACAGGAACAGATAGCTGTGAAGCCCTTTGTTATGTAGTTCTGCTAGAGCTCTACCAGATACAGCCTACAGTGTTGTTGTGCTGCATGCAAGACTTAGATAATAGGATTCCTTCCTGAGGAAAGAAAGTTTGAAGCTGGCACATCTTTTGCTGCCAGGTCTGTTTTGCCTGGTTGTGTGGTTTGTGCACTAGGATTTTTGAGCCTATAGCTCTTTTTTTTATTATTATTATTATTTGTTTCATGTTACTCACCCTTATCTTCTCGTTCCTTTAGCAAGTGGGCATTCTGAAGGAAAAAATGAGTGACGTGTGGTTCACTGTAGAAATTTAGATCCTATCGTGGAGCGCTTCTGCCGGGCAGAATTGAACTGGAATGTGATGAAAGAAAAATACTTGTAGTGTATATATCTAATCTAGCCTGACTTCTGTGGCTTGAGGAGAGGCAAGTTCTTCTCATGGAAATGGATTGTAGACCCTGAGCTTATGGAAATGGCTCAGGAGGTAACAGAAGCCTTGTGCTTCAAGTCTGCAGTGTGTGTGTGTGTGTGCTTTAATTTCCCCAGCTCTCCCAGGTGCTGAGAGTGCTTTTAACTTTGGAGTCTCCTGTTGCCTTTGTTTGAAACGTGTTTGATCATATAGGGGGAGGGGACCATGAGAAGAAATGAAGTGAAAACCCAGGATCTGCTTCTGTGACTGAAACAGCATACAGAAAAAGAGCAATTTCCTGTGCTGTGACAGACTTAATGCAATGCCTGATGGGCTATTTTAAGTAATTTTTTATTATTATTGTTTCTCCTTTGTGAAACTGCACTTCTTTTGTAGCTTATCAATATTCATGTGAGTCTTTGAGGTCAAACAGCATTGTCTGCAGCACTGGATTAGCTCTGTGCTGACTGTAACCTTGCAGAAGTGCCCGTGGGAGGTAAAATGGCAGTGCAAGCTATAGGGGCACGAATTCTTTCCCCTCTCAAGGAAACAGAATGTGGATTTGTATCTGAAAACTGCATAATTACTGTATGCGTAGGGAGTGTGTTTTTAGTGCTCTTAACTTCTTTACCTTCAGAAGTCACCATCAGTCCTGTGGAAAACCCTGTGTGACTTCGCCATCCTCAGTGTATATTAAGCTGTGCATTGGCAGCTCTGTTTTCAAGAATGCTTTTCTGAGACACAAGGCAATGTGTGGAGCAGTAGCAGGCTTCTGGAAGGGGTGAGCATTGCTTTTTATAGACGAGCACTCAATAGGAGAGATTAAGGTAACCTTAACGTAACCAAATTGCTTGAGTAATGGCTGTCTGAATAGCAGCTGTATTCTGGATATATTTTGGCTTCTGAGAACAGAATCCTTCAAATCCAGGTAGACTAACCCCAGACAGTGATTATAATGTTAAGTTTGCAGAATGTCTGGATGCTCTCTTGCAGACAAACTGCTGCTGGCTTTGTGTTGTCAGCCTGCACAGCTGCCTGGTGAGGGGGAGCAGTGCTTTCCACAGGTTGGCTCTGTTAGCTGAACAGCATTGATTTTGGTTCTGTGTTTGCTTAGGCACAGCTGGTAAGGGGTATAGGCAAAGCAGTTTCCTTGCTTTAAAGGTCCAGGATGGCTGTGTTTGGTGGATTGTTAATACTTTATAGAATCATATAATGCACAGAGTTGGAAGGGATCAGCTAGGATCCAGTCCAACCTCAGTAAATAATATCCTGCTATTACAGTATGTGTAAAATATTCCCTGCATGGAGGGTTGACCCACATGCAACAGTAACCAAGACTGAAATTTTCTAGGGTCTAAAATAGAATCAGAAAGTGTAGAGCTTCACTGCTGGAGTATAATTCCATTTAATTAACATTTTTAATATAAAAAGTCAAGGAAATACTTCCCATAGGGTAACGTTGCAGGCAGGATTTGAAGACCAAAGAGGTGTAGTAAAGATGTTCTTCAAGCAAATTTTGTTGCTGTGGTTAAAGTTGCTGGGAGGTGGCTGTGTAACTTGCTAGCCAGCTGCTATTTGTGTGGAAGTATTTCTACGTCCCAACAGCAATCAGGGGTGATCTGCTACTCTACGTGTGGTCAGAATACATAAGCTGTACCCTCTGTGTGAGAGGGGCTGATTTCATACTGGGTAGTGGGGAAGACTGTCCCTTCTGCTTGAAGGATCTGGAGAACTATTTTACACTTCTGTTGTGTACATGAGATGAGAAGTCTGGCTGTGCAGTGTGCTGCTCTCTGCTTAGATTATCTGCTACCCAAGGTAACCTGGGTTATCTGTACTGCAGTGTAGACAAACTTCAGTTGCTGGCTGCAGCTTTGTCTGGCCACTGCTTTACTCATTTATCTCAAGTAAGATGATTCCCAAGAATGCTGCTTGCCATCTGGCTGCAGTCTGTCCACATCATGTAAAAAGGGATTGCTTCCAGTCACGTGCACTCTCAGGTGTTAAAGAACAAACACTGGATTTTGCCAATTGGTTGATCTAAAATGGTGGCAGGAAGGTGGGAGTTTGCTTTGAGAGCAAATGTAGGTGATGCTCAGAGCTCTGAACCAGACAAGTTGAAAAGTTCACTGGGTTTACGTTGTGGGTTTTGATATTGTGGTCTTTCATGTGCTTGAAGCTATGTACCAATTTTCTGACCATAGTCTATTTGCAGTACAGTTCTAAGGGAGTATATGCTACTTTTATTCTGCTTTATTCTTCGATTATGGTGGGCTATGCTGACCTACTAAAAACAGTCCATTGGCTTTGATGCAGATCAAACAAGTCAGTCTGTCCCTGGAGACTTGTCAGTATAGGACAGATTGTTTCTGATGGAACTGGAGCTCGTGTTATTAGGTGCTGTAGTGGACTGTGCTGAAAAGGAGCAGATATCTGAGAGATTCAGGCTGCACCCTAGATTTTGACTTGATTGCAGTTGATGAGAACTTTGGTGCCCAAATCCCTAGGGCATTAGGGATAGGGGAAATTGGTCACTGAATTAAAACGATGTACAAAACCAAAGAAAATGTGATCAGAAAAGAGAATCATATATCAAAACTGAGTGTTAATTTTTTTTCTTATGGTGGATGAGTGATACCTCTACTCAGTGATCCTATGCTGGAACAAACCTGATTACCCATTAACCTGGTGTAGGTCAGTTTCTGTGCCTCGTGTATTTCAGGTATGTAATCCTAGCACTCTAACCTTTCTGATTCTGAAAACAAGTACTTATACTCCCAAAGAACCATGTGTATGCTGCAGGTGATGGGGGGACATGCATGAAATGTGACCACCTCTAAATCCACCTGTATGTGGAGGAGGCATAAATATTCAGACCTCTTCACAGTGTGATGCCAACTGCTTTCCAGCTCCAGGTAATGAGGGATTGAACTTGTTTAGACACCCTCATGGCACAGCAAACCCTTATTATGCTGATGCCAGGTTTTACTTGTAGTTCCCATGTCTGCAGCTGTTTAGCTGCTCTGTTTGTGAGAGGGGTGCTGCTGGCTTTGCATCCTCTTTATCGTCATGCCTTTAAATCTCTTTTAGATTGGGCTGCAAAACCCCACCTGATCTGGGAGAGGAGCAGCACTAAGGATGGATTGGAAAGCACAGGGAAAGGAAGATCCCTTCCGAGGGATGCTCCTGCCTCCTGCCCTGCAGCCAGAAGAGGGTTAACGAGGCACACCGCTCCCGTGCGAGCAGCGTACACTTGGCAGCGAGAGATGTGCTACAGTACGAGGGGAGGAACGGAGCAGCTCCCGGCTCTGCTGCCTGGCTGTCACTGACCTCAGTACTGGTGTCCGGTTCGCAGCGAAGGGTCCCCTCCTCCCCAGCCCACATCCTGCCCCCCCGGGGGGGGTCGTCCGCTCGCACGGAGACGTCTGGTTCCAGCACTGCCGCCGGCTGATGAATGGGTGCCCTCTGAGCAGAGCCAGGTAAGACAGCCGTACTCCTGTTGCCTTACTCTTGTCCCCGTGTGGCTCAGGTGATGCTGGGAGTCGCTGGCGGCACTGGGTTTTGATGATCTGTGGGAAGCAGATACACCACTGATGGTTTAGCACGTGAGGGGGGAGGAATAAGAATAGAGATGTTTGGGGATCTCTCTCTTCTGGTGGTGTCCGGGAGGGGGTCTCGTGTCATTTGGTTTGGTGTGTTTCTTCCTTGGGGCGTTGAGGTTACTGCAAGTCAATAGTAAAGCTATTAACATGGACTGTTGAAAAAGCTGTGATGGGGAAGATCAGCTCACGTTCAGAGGGATGAGAGATCTGCTTACTTTTCACTTAATTCTTACAAGGTTTTACTGTCTGAGACACATCTCTGGGAGTCACAGTCTTAAAATACGAAGCACCACGTAAGAATGGAAGCGGTGTCCCTTTGCACAGGAAGGATGATATTTTCACACAGTATATTTAGCAACACATGGTATTTTCTGGACCTCCTGGATACTGCAAAACACTTCTGCAGATCATGCTTCAGTTTTAAAACCAAGCTCTCCTCTCCCTGTGCTGATGCTTTTTATTTCCGTAGATATATATTCTTCCCTCTAATTTCCTTACTTAGTTTATTTCAAAACCTAGAAGCTTTTCTATAAGTGTGTATTCTTAGTCTGCAGCATGCTACATGTGAGTTTGCAGGCTGCTGGATGCAGCAGGTTAGTCCAGCCCTCTCATGTTGATGAAAGCTATTACAAGAAAGGATCAGTCTGGCCACGCTTCCCATTTAGCTCTTAGAATGAACTGAAACAAGGTGGTGAATATCCTGTATGATCCATTTGTATACACGTATGCATGACTGCAGGTGTTACTTGGAGTAAGTGAGCAGTTGCCCCAAATCGTTGGGTGGGAGCATGAGCAGAACTAGGCAAGGATTTGGGCTGCACTGATTATTGGGTGAATATACTCAACTCTATGAAACTTTTGCCTTTGTCAGAAGCAGACAATAGGCCTTAAGTGGTGCAGATGTTAGTCTTTGTTGCTAGCTGGTTGTGGTTGTCTCAGGATTAGACAAATCTTTTGAAGTGGAGGGGAAGTAGTGAGGAGGCTTTAGAAGCGTTAGCTCTGCGTGGATTGACTGAGTGCAGAGGTAACAAACTTCATAAACCATTGGAGTTCTGATAGAAATTTCAAACTCAAAAGCAGGTGTTGACTCCAGGTCTGGGAGACGTTTCCCTCTTTTCTAAGTGTTTTCACAGGGGAGAGCAACCTTGAAGAGAAGAAAAATCTCTTAAACTTTTGGAGGGTGAATGTACAAAACAAGGCTTCCACACTGTGCCTTACAGTTGGCTGTGTTTGGTTTTGTCTTTGTGTTTTGCTTAAATTTCATGAAGAAAAAGGAGTTCTACTAATGAACTGTAGCAGAAATACAGTTTGTGACCTAGATGATCAGTACCAGCTGTAATGCTCACCGTGGGCTGCTAACCATCAAGTGAGTTCTGCAGCAAACTGCTATTTCTGGTAAGACTGTGCTTGCTGCCAAGGGGCAGAAAATGCATTATTCCAATTAATTTGCATCTTGAAGAATTCTGAATCTTGGAGATGACCATGTTATTCCCTGGAAGAAACCTTGGCTGCGTGTCAAGTGTGACCCATCGTAGTCAATACTCTTAGTGTACATTTGGCTGCACTTACTGATAGGTTTTGTTTACAAAAGGCAAAATTCATAGTTGAATGTTGTCTGTGAAATACTATGCTTGTAGCTAGACTGTAATGTACCTATGTTGGAGGTGAATATCAGTGAGTTCAAGACCTTGTTCAATATTCTCCTTAGTATTTTTAAAGTACCTGTTGCTCGCTTTTATCAAAATCTGTAAATGTGCCTTAAAAACTGTGACTATATTCCTATTCTGCTAATTGATATATTTATTTTATGAACAGGCTTCTAAAGCCAAGCTTTTCCCTTTGTGTTTCAGCCAAATTTGATAGATACTGTGTGGTAGAGGGGCTGCAATTCTGGGTTCTTGGTTAAGGAAGAATCTTAAACTCATTTGGGATTGAGCAGTACAGGAAAACAGCAGCAGGAAAAGGTTCTGTAGGAAAGCAGGAGAAACTAAACTTAATCCACCTGATCTAAGGAATGCAATCATATGCACGAGTCTTCATGGCACGTTTTGTTCTTGGGGTTAAAGTAATTCTGTTGACTGATTGTAATGCTGTCACTGACAACATGCATTTATTTGGCATGTGTGTGTTGTGTTTAACAAATGCTTTGGTATACATTGTTCTTCTGTATTACAGAGGAAGATGCCTCCTGTTTATCATAGACTGTCAGGTCACGCATGCTCCCTTCCCATGAACTCTTGGCGTATGTGTGCATCATCCTCCCAGTCCCAGTACACACAGATCCCCATTGCACCATTTACTTCACGTCTGTCTCAAGCTGCTTGATGCACATTGAAAACATGAGTTCACAAACAATTGAGTCTGGAAACACAGAAATGTCTCGTGTTTCAGAACAGTGTTGAGTACTGCAGTGAGTTCCTACAGGAGTGAAATGCATATTTGAACTCTGTGCTCTGGTAAGTCTCAACTGGGGGAAGCAGGTGCAGGGTGAAGTTGAAGGTAAATCCTGGATTTCTTTTTTTATATGATGTGAAGTCAATAAGCAAACCAATCTGGGTCAGGTGTGCAGTCAGTAACTTGGTATGTATACTAAATTTCAGAATGTTTCATATTTTAAAATCAGTAAGAGTGAAACTAATTACAATCTTGATGTTGTAGTCCTGTAGTCTGCAGTCCAGCTCTTCTGTTCATGACAGCCAAGGCCCAGCCTGCTGTTCTTATGGAAGATGAGCAGTAGGATCTACACTGTAAACTTCACTAGAAGAGAAAACAATTGGCTGGTTAGAGAGTTAATGTAGGATGCTTGGAGGCTTGAGTTTTGTCACTGCTCTGTTGCTGACTTCTGGAGTGATGAAGCACATCACTTGAGGTCAGCCATCTGAACAGTGTGCTGATACAGGTGTCTAAATACTATGGATTGTACTAGCCCTGCTGGTCCTTGGCTTCTGGCAGGCAAAACAAGAGTGATATCCTAGAGGGTGTTGTATTGCTAAATACAGCCTGGAGGAGTTCTGTGTAGTTGCAATGAGATCCAGATAGACATTTTAGGTAGCTAATAAACTAGTTTTAATTGTTTTCTGGCTAGCATTAATGTTCCTCTTTCTGTTCCAGAGTGCTGAGATTTAACTTTCAGAGATGACCTCTTCTTTTGCTTGTGGTAGTTTGACCAGTGACAGCCTCTAAGGTGTCCCATGCTGTGTACCTTAGCTTGGAGTGTTTTCAGACAGCATGCAATGATGCTGCTCTGTCTGGTTAGAAGGTTTGCCTTGAAAACTCAAAAGGAAATGGTAGCCCTGCTTATTGCTGTGGTTTGATGGACTTTCCTATGACTTACACACACCTTCTTCTCCCTGTGAAACAAATGGATCATGTAGAGCTAATTGTCTCCCATCTGTACTGCCCTGAAATGAAGAGGGATTGAAAATGCTCTTCAGAGAATCATTATGACTGTGTTCAGCCCTGGTGTGATGCAAGGGAAGCTAATGTAAAAGAACAAGCTGTCGTCTCCCCCTGTGGTGCCACACTCATCGTTGTGACACATGACACAGTAGAAAGGGCAAAGCCCCTCGAGCTGTGGGACCTCAGTGCCCTTTTGGCCCCTTCAGCAAAGAGGGAACGCATCCCAAGAGGAATGGTTTACCTGATCTGACAGGCCTGGTTTTCAGGCTAACTGTATAAAATGTGGAACAGAGCATGCACAGGGAGGGAAGATGTCTTCCCGTGTGCCTTGCTCATCTCATGCTAAACCAACCAGGTGGCTCAGAAACAGAAACTGCTGTTTAGAGAGATCTTAGCTTGTGGTAAGACAGAGCACAGCTGGGTAGAGAAGTGAAACCAAAGGCTTGATGTGCTGGTGTAGGCTGCAGTGCTGATTCAGTGTGAGATTTCTGCAGCTTTCTTGCACACATTTCCATTTCTAACTAGGTCATTTACAGTTACTATGCCTGGCTAGCAGGCCTGGTGACTGCAGAATAGCCACATGTTCCTTTTCTGTGAATATAAACTTCCTTCTAAGCATCTTTCCTGCAGGAAGTCTGCAGGAGGGCTCAGGTAAATAATAAACATCATTTGTGTGCTTGCACATCCCAGTGTGTGTATTAGGTTATTTGATAATAGCATAGAAAATCTCACTCCTGAAACTGTCACTTTGTCCTTACACTTCTCACCAACTCTGTCAGGATAAGGGGACAAATACACTCGAGTGTTATCAGATGATCAGCATTGAAATGATTAATTGAGGAGTGGCTCTGTGCTGTTAGACTGAGAGGAAAACCACAGTAAGTCCAGTTAATGTCCTATTAGTTGGCAGAGTTGGGTCCTAGGAGGGAGTGCTGCTGGGTTGAGGTGGGTTTTTTTCCACCCTAAAAATGATTTGTGATCTTTTCACTTGGGAGTGTATTTGGGGGTGCTATAGGGACGAGGAGTTGGGACTAGAAACAGGAGATCGAGGGAGGTGGATGAGATAGACTTGTTCCTTGGAACAGTAATTTAAATACCTGTGATTGTTTATATGCAAGGAGCAGTGACTAGGAGGCTTAAAAGGATACTGGTGTGTTTGTGGTAGAGCTCAGGCAGGGCAGATAAGCCTTGTTTTTGAGATAAGCTCCTAAACTAGGCATCAGCTACAGCTTGAGTTTATCTCCACCTGCTGAGCACTGGTACTGTGGAGTCAGTGATGTGATGAGGTGGTGCACAGGGTGTCTGTGATCCTAAAAATAGGAGCTCTGTGCCCAGCGAATAGTTACTGTGAGCGGGGAAGAAACAGGCTTTAGCCCTAGGTTGCTCAGAAGTCTGAAATCTTCTGATGCAAGAAAATATGAAATATTCACATGCAGACATTCATCAAAGTGAGGAAAGCTTCCTGCACATTCCCTCCTCCTGTGCTGAGATTTGAGTAAATCAAGTATTTACCAGTAAACAGGATGAGAAAGTAGCCAGAGGTGTGGTGTGTTTTTCACTTGACCCCTGTCTGTCTGCCTCTTTCCTTCCTTTGCTCAATTTTAGAATTACAGCATCCAATACCCATATAACCACATCCAACTGCTGCTAAACACTACAAGTCCACCCCTACGTCATGTCCCCTAAGTGCCTCCAGGAATGGTGACTCCATCTCCCTGGGCAAACAATTCCAATTCTTAACACCTCTTTCTGGGATGAAATTCTTCTTGATGTGTCCCTTAAACCTGAACTTCAATCTGTCCTGTCAGCACACCTTTCCTCACACTTGAAATCTTGGTGCTAAGTTTGCCTGCTATGTTTAAAAACCCGTTTAGTGTTATGAGTTTGCCCTGAACACATGCATTCTAGAGGGAGAAATTAGAGTTGTTAGACTTGTTCTGTTGATTTTCAGTATTGATGTTTTGCCCTGATGCTTCTTCTAGCCTGTGGGCC
The DNA here is from genome assembly GCA_013399175.1 of Odontophorus gujanensis. Lineage (NCBI taxonomy): Eukaryota > Metazoa > Chordata > Aves > Galliformes > Odontophoridae > Odontophorus > Odontophorus gujanensis. Next base: position 31,567 of record VXAB01003892.1, read on the forward strand.
TCAGTGCTTTTTACACTTTCTCTATACAACACAAGGAAACTAGAGTAGAGAGAGGAAGTAATTAGTTTGAAGGTCAAGCTATGAAAATTACTTGGATTCTCTTTTTCTTGATACTTCCAGTGTTGTTTCTACATGACCTGCAGCTCCTGGCTTCCCATTCTCTTCTCACAAGATGTAAATGCTTTGTTATGGACTCCCTGGGGTTACTTTCCCTATAGAGTGTTTAGAAGAAACATTTAGTGAACTTAAAATACTAAAAATGTCTATGGGATGTTTATACAGACTTGCCTCGACTGGAGCACACCTGTCTGTTTTGTAATTCTTATCTGCCTTAATGTGAATTCTGTCATTCCAGTGAAGTGGGGATGGAGTTGGGACTTGCTGTAACTTGTGATTGGTACAGAGATGCTGCAGTGCCTCCTTCAATCCATTAGTTTTAAGAGGCGATTGAGTTTAACAAGTGGGTTTTAGCTTTGTTTTTTAGCTTCCCCTTCCCCCATTCAAGAACCTTAAGTGTAGGAATCCAAGGAGCTTGACAGTGCTGTCCTGTCAGCCTGTCATTCTTCGGTGATGTTTATTGATGTATTTATTTCCTGTTACTTTGTGAAAGCTTAAATGAAATTATTCTGGGCTATAATTTGAATGTCAAGTGTAATTATTGCTGAGATGATCTGCTTACTAGTGCCCTTGACTCTCTGGAGACATTCCTTCATCCTGAGGAGTGAACAGAAATTGAGACAAGGTTGCTTAAGGCCAACACTTGTAGTTCGTGTCCACGAGAGAACGTTTTGCTTTCCCTGTTTGAAAACTTCACATCAGGGCATTTAATTTAATAGTAAAGGATCTGTTGGAAACACAGCTATAATGAATGTATGTTTTGTGGCCCACAAAACCAACCAACCAACTGTGGTTAGCCTCAGGATAATCCAGGGTTTACAGCAGCAACCTGGGGATCAGCATCTCCAGGGTTGGTTGGTATTTAGGTGGGCAATAGTGACTGACTCAATGACTTCACGCTTCTCTACCAATTCCCCATTTAAAGCAAACAGAAAACCCAACAAACCCCATCAGTACTGACAAATGTTGGACGGCTTTCACTTCATAAGAACATTTCAGTATCTCACGTAACTGTTTGCATGGATCCTGTGGTCTTCTGTCCCGTGTGACAGTGCCACGGAGAAGGATTCTGCTGCAGAGGGTGTTTAAATCTGCTTTAAAATGGGAACTGGATGTCTTCATCCATTGTATTTATTTGTGAGATCAGCCTCTGTAGTGGATAGAGAACATGTGTGGCTTTGGACTTTGTAAAAACATTTGCAAATTGGCAAAGCATCTGGGGGTCACTTGAACTACTGCTTTTGTGATCCAGGAGTAAGAAAAGCTTCTGGAAGTATCTGTTCCTTTAAGTATGTGGGTTACTGTTCTTCCTTTGGCTTCTTCCTGGCTGACTCCAGGCTGAAAATTGAGAGGAAAACTGATCACAGCAACATAGCAAATCCATGTTAATAGTTTTACTATGAGCATGCTCAAAGGTGTGTGCTGCAGATGTGTTTAAATATGAAAATAAATGGGGTAGAGCTCTGTCAGTGGCAAGCAAGCTGCTCTGAGTAACAGCTTGGCATATTCAAATCCAAATGTGCTGCTTCCAAAATGTCATAAAAATGTATGTGTAGTATTTGACTGTCTGTGTGCCATCTGTGTGTGTTCTAGTAAAGCTCTTCAATAACTTGCTAATCGTTACCGTGTTGTTCCTTTCTTTAGCACCCTTGGATCGTTAGCAGGATTCCCGAGATAAGCTTATTCTTAAGGGTTTCATTCAGCTGGATTATTCTCCTTGGCTGGATCTCATATCTGAGGAGGAAATTAAATCACGAGCCCCTAGGAGTGGTTTGGATTAAAGAGTGGTCTTGTTTTCTTTTTTTTTAAGCTTTTTTTTTTTTAAGAGGCATTTTAAAGAGAGAACTACATACTTCTACATACTGAAGAAACTATAAGCAAGAGAATGCAAGTTAATGCATCAGTGTTGGGCAGTAATGAAGTGATCTGAGGAGAGAAAGCAGGGGAGAGCATAATGCTTGGGAAGCTGTTTAAGAACTAAGTGCTCAGACTTTGTGGAGCTTCTTGGTGTGGCAAGAAGAAACAGCTCTGACAGGGGATGTATTCAGAAGATACCCACAGTTTGTCATAGAAAAAACATGTTGTTTAGCTGCCATTATCTTTGCTACAGAGGGAACCATAATTGCCCCACTGCTGAGAATGTTTTAACTTCAGACTGTCCAACACTGATGTCTTATACATATTTATACAATCTGTGTAACTGTGTGATTGGCAGCCCAAGATGAGCAAGACTTGTTTGTGCTTTTGAGATGTGAAAGAGTGGTTATTAGAGGAGTACAGGTGTCCACGGGAGCTGTATGCAGCATTGTTTTATTTGGAAAGTGTTTACTTGTTAAAATTCATCTCTTTCACTCATATGTTTGTTCCCGTCCATTTCAGCAATTCTTTGCTGAAGTTGTTTGTCTGAATGGAAACCAAAGGCTGTAAAAAGTCGAGACTCACAAATTGTGAGCTGAGGCTGGGGCTGGTTCTCCCTACAGCAATGGCAGTTTCTTGCCCAGATTTGTCCTCTTGTTTCAGCTTTGATTCGCTCCAAGAGCATCTACTGAAAACAACTGATTTTTCAACTCTGATCTCTGGGCTCTGTTCCAATGATCTGACATTCACCTGAGCTTTCGATGCTTTGTTTTTCAGTGGGTTGGATTTAAATCTCTACAGCAGAAATGGTTGGCTTCTCCAGAAAAGCAGTAAATGGCCAAGTGAGAGCGTGGGGGAGAGGATTTAGAGAGTGGGATTTACTGAAAGATAGACAGGAAGGCTCTTCCTCAGCTGCGATGAGGGAATTTAACAAGAGAAGTGTGAAGTGAGTTTAGTTTTGGCAAGCAAGTGTGAGGAATGTGAAATGGAGCAAGGCAGGAAGAAGTCAGAGTTGTCCTGGAGGGATGCACAAACAAAATAGGGTCTGGAGAGGTGGGTGCAGGGCAGGACCTGCTGTGTGCCTTTGGATTCTGATCTTATTAAGAAAGGCCTTGCTGTGTATTAATGTAATAAAAAGGAGGAAGAGCTTTTGAGAGTGCTTTGTATGTAGTCTGTCCTGCCCTGAGCTCTTGCTGGGGGATGTCTCACAGCACTGTACAAGTGCAGAGCTACAGCAGTATGGATTAAAACAAGTCTCCAAGATTGTGTTTGAAATCAAAACTCTCTCTGGTTAAACATAATCAGATGGAGTGGAAAAGAGTAACACAATGGAGGGAGGGAAAGAAGTGGGAACTACTTGTCAAATTCTTTAACTGTACTTCTCACAATGGCACAGAATGTTTCTTTTGAAATAGGGGACAAAGCAGGCTGATGTTGGGAAAACTCTGACTTTTCTGTGGAGTATTGGAGATAATGTAATGTTTGCTTTTTTTTTTTTTTAACATCTCCTGCACGTCACTTATCCTCATGAATGCTCAGGGAAGGGTTTGGGTCTTGGCTGAGATCGTGTTCCAGTTTTGCAGCTAGAGAGTGGAGGAGCAGATAGTCAGATGCTCATCTAGTCTGAAATAGACAGCATTAAATAATGTAACTGAGTGTAGTGGACTGGCATGTGCCAATTAAGGATGAGTTTGTGTGTTTGCTTTGGCTTCTCTCTATTTTAATGCTTATTTCAGCATGAGATAGCAGTACGTTTATGGGAGGAGTAACTGTATCAGACTCAGATGCTCAGTGCAGCTGAGTTTTACCTGCGGAGACGTTACTGCTATCCCAAAATAACATGTATTGGTGTGATTTTTCTCTTACTTTGTGAAGAAAATAGGATTTTCTGGGAAGTTTCTCCTAAACTTAGCAGCGTCATGGTGTGTTTGCTGTAACTGTGTGGGCAGATGTCCGTGCACTTCCTAGGTCTGTAGCACTGGAATCATCAGCAGAACCTGACCTCAAGTGGGCCCGGAGCTCTGTGCTGCCAGATTTTGGTGCCAGCTGCAAGGCAGCAGATGTTGGGGTGATGCTAACCTGGACTGCATGGCTCCCGTTTTGCACAGATGACAGTCACCTCAGTTCCTTCCCACACAACCTCCTCTGACAGTCAGGGCTTGTTTCCATGGAGCTGTTCCATCCATACCTTAGGAAACCTTTTTTTCTGTTCCCCTATAGACATCATTTGAGGTTTCCATGGAAACCTTCTGAAGGAAGGCCCATGGTATCTTAAAGCAAGTTAAGGATCTTGATGAACTCCATGTGTGGATGTGTGCTCCTAACACACATGATGGCAGTGTTCACTGCCTGGTTACTTATTCTGCCTTATGTTAAATATGTTGAAAAAGGCCTCGGGCACTGCCTGACTTAATCAAGCTCAAACTCTGCAAGTTAGTTTCTTTTATATAAAAACAAAACAAAACAAAAAAAACCCTAGGAATTTCAAGCAATTAACCAAATAGTGTCTCACTGTGTATGAGAGATATAAAATATATATGATTTAATTTCGTAACTACTGTCAGTCTTCTTATAAAGATGGGAATAGATCCTATAAATCCATAGCCATTCCTTTTTAAGATTTCAGTGTTTGAGTGGAAGGAGTTGATCACTACAAGTGGTTGGGAAGTTGTCAACAGCAGCAGCACTGTGCAGTTTTGGGAGAGTTGGTCATTGGTGGTGGAAGCTGCACGGAGATGAAGTGAGAGTGGAGCTGAAATAGCAGAGGCCGATCCGAGGAGCTGTGTATGGTGGGATGGATGCAAAAGGTCTAGATGATAGAACTGGTCAGAAACAGAGCTGAGGAGGGGGAAGACATGGCAAATCACCCAAGGGAGAATGCAGAGGCAGGTCTTACATGGACTGAAACAATTATAATGCTTTCATCTCTCTGCTCCCCAACTCATTCACCTACTTGAGCCTCAATTTTCCCTGATAAGAGTTATGTATTCTTAACAGAAATGACTGATCTTGTGTTTGTGCTGCTTAGGTCAGGGGTAAGCATGTTCTTTGTATGCCTCCTTGTACATTTCCATTTGCTCTTAAGTTGATTAGATTTTGTTAGTTGGAGTAATTTTTATTATTATTATTTTTTAGATAAAATCCTGTGACTTTAGTATAGAAAGATACTTTGAAGAGTTAAACAGATAGTAAAGCTGCAAAAAAAGTGTGTGTGTCACTTCGGTGACTGGGGAATGTATTTCAGTGGTACTAACTGAGGAAGATGGGAGGCCTCTACAAGTGACTCAGGGGCAGAGGGAAGGCAGCGGAAAGTTTGAGTTTGGCTGAAGTGCTGTGAGTGTCCGAAGGTGGATTCTGAATTACTGCATTACAGAATTGCCTGAAGAAGGGAAAAGATGCCTTCAGTCTTCTGTTAAAAAAAAAACAAAAAACAAAAAAACAAACAAAACTACCCAAACTGTAGCACTTTTTATTGCTTGCCTTTTCTTGAATGGAAGGTGACTAACATGGAGTATGTCCTGGTAAGCAATCAGTTGAACATTCCTGTGCCTTTTTGCTGCTTGGATTACTAACAGCTGTTGTTGCATGCTGTGGGCTTCAATTCACTTTTTGTTCCCTTGTGTTGTCACTGCAGAAGCTTGAGGATCTCTTGATCGAGTTCCTTTTGCTTTGTGCTCAGACATTTGCTGTACTTAGCTTCTAAACTTAGACCCATGAATAATTTGTAATCTTTTTTAATGATCTTAGTACAGTCCTGCATGTGCTGAGCAGTCCTATGGGAAAATGGCCTGGATCTGGAGGGGAAAATCTTGCAGTTCCTTTTTATAACTGATTAAATAGTCTCTATTAACTGAAAGAGAACCTGTGTGCTTGAGTACTGTGTGCAGGTGGTATCAGAGTAGCTTCAAAGAGGGAATGGTTTGTGGCTCCCATGTCATTTGACTTCTAGACTGGAGTTTGTTCGGGTCCTACGTCAAAAGCATAAATAGAAGAGTTTGACTTCATTGGCACTCCTCTATCCAGATCCCGTGCATAGAGAAGCACTGCCCTCAACAGGTTAGTTAGCCTTAGAAGGCATATCGAGAGGGGAAATAGAGCATGACCTCATTAAGAAGTGTGATGTCCTTTCACAGGGTTCCAGTTCAGAAGCCATCACCAAAAGCTGATGGGTTGGCCTTCTGTTTGTGTACTGGCATGCCTGCACAGATATGTTTTACATCTGGTATGTGTAAGCACAAATAGATGACATTTTCTATGGGAAGGGATTGCTTGCAGGAGGAAGTAATGTGTGAGGGCAGAATCTCTCCCAGTCGTTGCTGCAGGACCTGGTCCCACTTTGCAGCCACTTGTTTTCCTTCCGGCCACAGTGGCAGCTGTGTAGCAGCAGTTGGTGGTTGCAGTTGCTTTCTGTGCTTGCTGAAATCCCAGAACAAGCTGTTAACTTACTGCAGTCACAGACAGATTAGGGCCAGCATTATAAATGTGAACTTTGTTAGTCGTAGCCTTGTCGTTTGTTTCCTCTGGCTTTGAAACTGCTTTTTGGATAGTGGTGGGAGTGAGGGGGGGAGGGAGAGCCACAGAAGATCCTGCCTGATTCTCATCCTCCATTCAGCAGGGTTTCCTTTGATCCCAAGGTCTTTCCTGCTCCATTTCCCCCACCTCCCTCTGTTCTGACCACATACAAGTCTGGGTCCCAAAGGTGCTGGAATGAACCCACTGCTGTGCTTTAGAGGTTTCCCTGATGAAGATGGCCACGGACGGCTGCCTATGTTTTCTGCTGTTCACTTAACCCTGTAAGTGCTGCACCACCGTATGCATTTCATACTGGCTATTTCAAATGTGTACTGTATCGAGCACTTAGACAGTTTTGGTTCAGAAAAGGTCAGCTTTTACAAAGGAGAAAACCATGAGTAGGGGATATGCAGCTGTGGGTGTTACACAGGTTTGTTGTAGTTGGGTTTTTTGGATGCTAGTCTGCATGGAGCAATAATGGCTTTGTAATTACAAAGGTAACTGTTGAATGTGGAGTTGTTTGCTGGGGGAATTAGTGTCAAAGTGCTTTATAGGAAAGAGTTATGTCACATGTCAACTTTGTATAACAACACTTCTTAACAAAAGTGGTATTCAGATGAGTTTATTTAAATGCTCTGGTGTGTAGTTGGGATTTTTATTGGAGTTGTATTTATGTGACTGTTAGATACCCTGCAACCATTAAAAATAAGATGAGTGGTTAGAATTTCTTTGGACAGATGGAAATGCTCAGGAAAGTATGACAAGGGGTCTCCGGGGTCGTCATGTGTGTGTCAGTTACTGAAATGTTCACATCTTTTGGAGGATCTGTGGCTTGAGTGGAATGGATCCATCTCATTTTTAGTCACACCTAGCTTTAGTTTTTAGATCCCTCAAGATCTTTCCTAGATGATGTTTTTGTAAAGATGCATGGCAGAGATTTGATCAAGGATGTATTGTGGGCAGTATAGAGTGAGGCAAAAATTGTTTGCTTCCAGTGGTCGCGTTGGCCCATAATTAGCAGATCACATTAATGTTAAGGGGAAGTGTGTGCCATCAAATATCAGGCATGGTGTTGGTGATGGTCTTTGAAGAAGTAAGATTTCAGTTGTCATTTTATCCTACGTCAGCTGGTCAGTCTCTTGTTGGAGTAATTCACTTGGCATTTGTCCTCCAGTTATGTGATAGTTTGGTCCTTTTGTTGAGGATACAACCTGCTCTGCCTGTGGGGGAGTTGTTTGCTTGCAAATAGCAATTCTACTTGAAACAGAGGCCATGCTGGTTCCAGGCTTTACATCACTGAGGTCTGCTGGTAGTGGGAAGGAGACAAATACTGACTCAGCTTGCATTAATGTTTGAACAGCTGTGCTGCTGTCCCTGGGCAGACACTGCAACGCTGAGCTCTGATTTTACGTCTTTGTTTCTTCTCTCTTGATTCTCTTTCTAAAAGTGTCACTCTAAACAAACCCTCTGAGATGAGTGAGCTGTGGCTTTTCCTTGTTTTGTTCTTGTCGAATTCTTTGTGTAGGTTCATCTGAGAAAGGGACTGGTGTAAGCACCTGCTGAGGAAGTGTTCATACAGTGCCTGCTTCAGCAGATACCCAACACCTGCAATTGCCTTAAAATACACTGATGTGGAGAAAAGAAATAAATGATGTGATGTAATTCCTCCCCCCAACCCCCGAGGTTTGACTTTTGTGTCCAAAACCTTGGTGCAACTTGTCTTGAGAAGGAGCAGAATTTGAGTTTCATAACCTCAATCCTTCCTGCACATGAATTGACGTATGTGACGTGAGACTGACAGATGATGCTTGTCTTTGTGTGACAGAAACCTTCTGGATTTCTTGGGCAGATGCTGTTGTTGAATCTTTGCTTCTTGATGGGAAGAGGCCCAGCCTGCTTGTCCATCTGGCTGAGCTTCTGCCTCACTAAGTGCTCTATTCTTTAAACTGGGCAGATCAAAATAATCTGAGCTGTTGGAAGTGGTTTTGTATCTCAGGCAGACTGCTGTCTGTATGGGTAATTATGTACTTGATTGGACTGTCCATCTAAGATGTGGAGAAAGGAATGCTAACTTCTGCACAGTGCTTGATTTCCACCAAGCACGAACACCTTGGGAAAAGTGCATTAGTAATTACTCTTACCATAAAAGCTACTCAATGCAGCAGAACAGCTTCTATTAGAAAGTGCTGGAAGGTACAGTTCTGTATCATAAAAGGATTATCTGAACAGAGTCCAATTGAACCATGACTCGGAAACAACATATAGGAGTACTGACAAGTCCTCCCAGCCCCATACCGTACTTGTGTTATGTGGAAGTTGATAAAAGCATTAATTACTTGTGCTGTACTGTGGGTGTAAGCTCAAATGACTGTTTGCAAAATTTACTGGGATTCTAATGGTAATTCCATACAACTTTAANCAGTTCTGTATCATAAAAGGATTATCTGAACAGAGTCCAATTGAACCATGACTCGGAAACAACATATAGGAGTACTGACAAGTCCTCCCAGCCCCATACCGTACTTGTGTTATGTGGAAGTTGATAAAAGCATTAATTACTTGTGCTGTACTGTGGGTGTAAGCTCAAATGACTGTTTGCAAAATTTACTGGGATTCTAATGGTAATTCCATACAACTTTACAACACGGTTAAACAAAGGCATAGCTTACAACCACAGGGATGTCACATCTTTATATAAAGATGAAAGATGTAATGGGTGTCATGCCTTAAGGAAGGGAAGGATTTATGGCCCTTCTCTTTGGAGTCCTAATGAAATGGAGTGGTAACTGTCAAGTCTATGGTCCCCTCTTCCAAGAGGCAGAGATTTATTTCTTAGTGCACACTTAGGATTTCAATGAAGTGTTTTACTCTGAGAGCTATTCAGGAATTGTTTGGCAGTTGGCAGCCATGCTGCCGCTATCAGTACTCTGTAGACTGTGCCTAATTATAAAGCCCATTCGTTGTTTCAGACCCAAATCAAGCACTTATATAAGATCTGTGCCTTAGATTTAATTACTAGATGTGATTCACATCAGAGGCACTGATTCATCCAAAGCAGATAATTGCCAGATCCCAGCGTATTAAAGGAAGACGTTTATCTCATGCCTCGCTTCCACTTGCTGGGGCTTTCTTCTTTGCCATTTAATGTGGGCCTCTTTCTGACACCTTTAGAAAGGTGCTGTTGTACAGGTTAGCCCTAGGCGTGCTGGTGAGAGGCCAGAAATAGCTTTTTTCTTTTTTTTTATCCAGTAAACGTCATTGTTCACTCAAAACTTATATAGGTTTGCTGTGAAGTGGGAGTAAAACTGAGTGCAGGCAAGACTGAATGGCAGGTGTATTTATAACTAATGAATAGATGCTGCAAGTATTCATTCCTGCAGAGGCTATTGACTCAAATGCTGACTCTGGGCTGAATAATTTTCTAACTAAGAGTCAGAACTTTAGATTTGAAATTCAATTCGTGGTTCAGAGGTTTTTGTCTATTCCTGCTTTCAGATTCTCTTCCATGTGTGGTGGTGGTGTTTGGTGAAATGGTTTTGTTTTGTTTTTCATTCCATCACAGGTAGAATTTGGGCCTGAGGAGAAGAGGCTGTTCTGCTTGTATCTTGTCCCTCAAAGCTACTGCATGGCGTTATGTGGAAAAACTAGAACCATTTTAAGAAAGGTGAAGAGTCCCAATTAGAAATTTCTGGGACTGATGCCATTCCCACACACATTTGCATGTCTTGACTGCATCCCCTATCCCTCCTACTTGAAACATGCTTCTAACGTTAGCAGTGGTTAATATTTTAAATTAAGCAGGAACAGTTTGCTCCAAAAAGAGGCCTAGGGTTTGTAGGTTCAATAAACTGGGCAGAATGGGAGATGTAAGTCGTGCTGAAAGGTCTTGATTCACTTTGCTGCAGAGCAGCCCCATCTGTGGCAGATAAAGTCCTTTGCTTTCCTTTGTCTCAGTAATTGCTCTCCCATTCCACCAAAGATTTAGTTGTCATTTGGTTAGCAGAGCTATGAAAAAAGGGCCAACTTGTCCTATAGAATTCAATTTTTGGGAAGCAGTTGGTTTCAGCTCTTCTGAACATAGTGAGGGAAGAGGATAAACTCTGGAATGGAGTTTTTCCTGGTGTAATTTCTTTGACTTCATTGATTTGTAGCAGGGATTAGTTTGTTTCTCAGCACATGCTGCATACCAAGTCTTGCACAAGTGGTTAGCAAAGCCTGTCAGCACACTCACAGATCCTTCAGCTTTCTCTACGTATTTCTGCCCAGGAAGAGGATTTTTTTCTTCCAAAGACAGTCTCAGAATAACTCTAAAAAAAAGAGAAAAACTCCCAGTTCTAGCCATGAACACTTTGCTGTTTTTATCTCCTCCTCCTCCTCTGACAATTTGGTCCTTGATCTGCTCGTATCTGCTCTGATGCTTTTGTCCTTTGGAAGCGAACCTAACATAACTTAAGAACATCTTGTACTCAGCAGCAAAACCCATGGGAAAAGCCTTGGTGTCTGTATGAGCATTGAAACTGCTGATATTGAAGAATATAAAATGAGCAACTGGAATGTGCAAGGAAAAGCAAAGCATGTAAGGATGAGGAAATTCTTTGGCAGATCCTGAAGGGTATGAATAGTGCTAACAACCCAGCTCTCAGAGAAAGACTGACTTTGGCAGACATACCTGGCTTGCCTGAAGACCTCTCTGCGTCCTTAGTGTGGACCTAACCATGTCTGTGGAGCACTAGGGTATCTGTCATTGCTCACTGGCCAAGCATTCCTCAAGGTATATGGTGGCTGTCTGCAGCTATTGGCAGAGGGAGATGTCAGTGTGTGGCTTGTAGGGTCAGGGACATCTGGCAACCCATAGCTCAATGCTCCAAGGGATCTCATAGGGATTTGTGCTGTTGTCCCATGAGCTGATGGACAGATTTGTTAAGGATTGGGAGATCTCTTGTGAATGGTTCATGCAATTGTGGGCTCTGGAGAAGATAATGTTTGACTAGAGATGAAAGGGTCTAATAACTAGCAGCTAAGGATGTTGAATGCTTGTAGTATTGTGTTAATAGTATTTTCTATGTCCACGTGGGATGTTGGAGGCAAGGAACCATCTCACAGCAGGCTCTATATCTGAAGCTAATCAGTAACCCTGCCTGCAACTTTTTAGCCACTAGAGAGCAGTGGGGCCCTGTTGGTAGAGGTTCCCCAGCAGTTGTGTTGCGCTGCTAACCTATCTGGGCTAAAGAGAATCTGTTGGGCTGTGGACACGGGAAGGCAGGAGGAGGAGGAACCCAGACCGAGTGTAAAAATGCACATTATTTCATGACACATCAAGAAACCTCAGGGCGAGTGAGGTCTGTTGCAGATGCCCCACTACTGAGATGGTCAGAAAAACCCACTCAGTGTGAATTTAAGAAGCTGTCTTGTTAAATTGAATTATATGGCACATGAAGCCCTTTTTTAGGGAGATGAAAGAAAAAGTAGGCTAGCCCCTACTAGCAAGTAGTTGTAATTTGCTGTTATAATATGGTAGCTTTTTATTTTTTATGATTTTTTTCTCTTGGCCCCTGATTTAAAAAGGACTTTGAATACAGATTCATAACCTTCCGTTTTGTAGCTCACCCTTTTCTGAACATTATAGTCTGTGGCAGTGGTTATGAAACTCACTAGAAACTGTGAACAAAGCAGAGGCAGTGGCAGAGGGGGCATATGAGAATAGCCAAAGTGATGCTTAATTTGAGAATATTTTCCTGTAATTCACAGCTTCTCAGAGTTCAACTGTGGTAGGAGAAAAAAATCATCATAACATGTAATAATAAAACTGGAGATAGCAACTGATGTATCAACTCATTAAATACTGCAATCATCAGACCAAATTTCCTAAGGAATAAGCAGAGGTCAGTAGGGTTTGTTAAACTTAGAGGTTCTTCTTTTTCATCAAAACAGATGTCCTCGTTAGGAGCAGTAGGTTTTCAGTGCATGCTTTGGCTGCCATCAAGAGAGTAAGGAACTATCTTCTATTCACCACCTTCAGGTGACTCCTTGATTTGGGCTGCAGTCACTCCTGCTGGTGGCAGAACACGGAGTCTTCAGCTCTGCTGGATCAGGCGGGCTCAGGTCTGCTGGGCTGTGCACTTTGACCATCTCGAGGACAGCCATGTGATTCATGTACTTCCCTAAATTAACCTCGCACAGTTCCAACACGTCGGACAGCTATCTTATTCTCTATTAGGGGAGGGAAATGGAGACCTAGTGTGAAATGGCTTTCTCTGAAGGACAAATGAGAGGAATGGGACTGTATCCCTGGAACCCAGATACCCAATCTCAGCAGCAAGCCTGACCTGCCCCATGCCTCATCTCCCTGGCATTCAGTGAGGGGGAGGAGGGGAAAACCTTTTCAGATAATTCAGCTTTCCAAGTGCTATTCGACTGGTGGCACTCATGTAGGAACTGCAGAGGGACCGTTTGCAGGGTATAGGATGTGATGTGTGATACAAACCCATCTTTGGTCACTAATGTGCTTGCTGGGTAAGATCTCAGTGTAGAAACGTAGAAATTATGGTGGTTCAGCATTACTTAAGAACTCAGACAGCAGAAGTATCACCTGCCTGGTCCTGCTTCTACTTCTGTATCTAAAGACAAACAAAAGAGTAAGCAAACTTTTAGCTGACTGTGATTGCTGTGTTTGAAGCTGTGTGGGCAGATGAAACAGAGCACCGTGTGGGTGTTGGTGGTGTGAGCTTTGCCCCAGAGCACTTGGGTCTGACCTTGATGGAGTGCTTCTGCAGAGTCTCAGTGTAGCTGAATGGTATTGGGAAAGGAAAATGTAGGAAGCAGATTCCTGGCAAGTGGGACACAACCTGACGGCTACAAGCTGTTTCATTAAAAGATGACGGTTGGAGACTGTTGATCCTCAGCAGTTGTTTGGAACTAGGTCAGCAAGAGAGTCTGTGGTACTCGAAATTCTGCATCTGTGTATATGTAAAATTTAGTTTATTTCCAGCGTAAATCGGTAGGTGTGACTGACTGCCCTGGGCTGGGTTGGTGTGGAGTTGATTTCAGACCTCAGCTGCCTCTTGGGCTGAACCACAGCAGTAACCTGCTCAGTTGCAATGGAGGCATTGCTCATCTTAGCAAACGAACGTGTAATGACAAAAAACACTGCTGGGAGGATGCAGCCCTAAAAGGGTGGGTGGCATCTGTCACATCTCCAAATGATCTGCAGTGACTGTTTCCAAGATGTATGGTTACATTCCTGCAAGTGGATTGTGGAGGTGTTCATCAGTGATTTTGCACACGCATTCTCAGGCAAAACTTGTGCCTGAGGGGTATATTCAAAGCATTCTGCTTATGTGTGATAAATGTGGCATCTCCACTGTGACATTCATTGCACACAATGGTGATTTTGATCTCTGTGTAGAACTTTCCCTATTCATTCACTGTAAATAATTGCTACCTACTGTCTTATAGAAGTGCCTGCTGTTATGCAAGCAAGAAACATGAGTTAATTTTGTGGTTGCAAGTATACCCTGCCACAGACAAGTTCGTGTCATATAACCCAAGTGGGGAGAGAATTTGTATTAGCATTACATGCTGTGTGTTGGTTTTGTGCTGTATGTGTGGGGAAATGGCCTCGCTTCATTCCTGTGTCAGCAGTTAAGTGCAGGATTGTAAGTGTGAATGGCAAAGTCAGCTGGAGGAGACATTTTTCAGCTTTGTATGAAGTACTTCCCAAATAGCTCTGTTCTGACAATTGTGAAGAGAAATGACAGTTTTCCTCAGGCATTTGTCTAATTGAGGAAATGAGCTTCTCACAGCCTCACTGCTGAAGTTGGGGATAATTGAGGTGATGGACAGGAACGGTATTTTTAAGGCAATCTCTCTACACTAACTGTAAAATGAGTTTACTAGTTACAGAAAACCTTTCCTGTCCTTCTATCATTCAACAGTTGCTAGGTTTTCAGAGATAGTTTTGTCGTTTCCATTTGATCTTGTACAGAATAAGACTCAAGAAAAAAATATATATATCTTTTTCCTGCAGGCTTCTTTTCCTCCCTTTTTTTCTGAGGGGAAAACAATGTTCTGCTTTTTCCTCTTCCAGTTGGGGGGGGGGGAAGGACTTGCCAGTTGCGTGTTAGGATTGGTTTCAGTGGCTATAACAGAGCAGCAATATTTAGGAACATCTCACTTCCAACCCTGCTGTTGGTACAGAGGAAGGAGTTGCAGGTAGCGTTTAGAATCAGTTCTGCGTTTGTGTTTCCTACATCAGAAAGTCTTGCAAGCACTGTCTGCATTCAGCTTAGACATCACTGCTTGTTGAGAGGCAGAAATTCTTGTTGGAGTCAGGTTGTCCTATGAAGAGTAATGCAGTACTGGCTAAAGCACTCAGTGTTCTCCTTTGAGTTGCAACCAAGGCCAGGTGGAAAGCAGACCTGTGTAACTTTCTACCTACAAGAAGGGCACTTTGTGTAGTTTAATAGTCTGAGATTTGTCTTTGGGCTCTTGTTAGGGAAAGCTCTCCTCTTCTGAACTGACTGCTGTTTGTGGAAGTAATAAATTGTTCAATCATTGAATCAGAAGATTTTGGGTGCAGAATGGAAGCCAGTACCAAAACCTTGCTGCTTGTATTTTGGCAGGTCTTACTCCTGGTGAACACTGCATCTTTCTTCTCCTTCCAAATGGTATTGCCTTCAATTTGGAAATCTGTGACTATGGAGCTTGCTCTATCTGTATGATTCCTGCAGGCTTTCTCCAGAGTTTTGTGCTTTCCTCCAGAACATTCTGCTGGGTGCTGTGTTGGAGGAAAAGGGCTGTTTTATGCATTTGTTGAAAAACAAGTGGTAAAAAAAAAAATAAAATTAAAAAATCATTCCAATACTTGAACTTAATCTATATTTCTAATTTTTGGTGCCTAAAACACGAGTGGTAAGAGTTGATATTGCAACTATTTCATGCTAATGTCACAATAAAGCTGTGTTTTTATTCTCAGAGGGTAGATGCTTATATTGCAATATCAAGGTGAATATGTATGTGTAGAACAGGGAGGAAATTCAATGCAATATGGTGCTTAACTTGCATCTTTCTGTCCACCCCTGCTGTCAGGTGATAGTCCAGCTTCTGTTGCTTGTGTTTGTGACACTTGTGTGTTGACAAGCCCAGCTATGCTGTGAACACAACAGAATCCTGCAGCTCAGGGCTGGGACTCCCCAGCGCATCTCTGGTGCAGTTTTGTCTTCCCGAATGCATGCTGAGAAACTTCTACCATGTTTCTTTCTGTGTGGGTCTGGGTTAAATACAGCAAACTGGACTGACTCGAGCTAGTGAAGCAGATATTTTAGCTGAGTAGGAAAGAATGTACTGTTCAGAGACCTTTTGTACTTACAGGCTTGCTCTGTGATTAATGGTGTGTGCTGTGAGCTGTGACCCATTAGGAAAGTGCTGAGCAGGTAGAGGAAATCCAAGGAATTTGGGCAGAGTCACCTATCTGTGCACAATGTATACAGTGCAAAGCAAAAAATGCCAGGCTCCCATGCAAATTTATTCAAACCACTGCATGTGCTTTGTGTGGGACCAGATTTCTTCTACGCTAAAGGTGGAGTGAGCCTTTGGTGTTGCTGGTGTGATGATGTAGCAGTGTAAGTAGGTGTTGCAAAGTGATAATCCGCTCCAGTTCTAAAGGGGAAACTCAGGAAGAGATCCTGGATCCCTTGCTCCACTTCCATATTCTGATGAATTGCTGCTAAGTCATGGCACCAATTTCATGTGTTTTGCTTGCTCTTCTTTGGCTCGGCGATCTATTTCAGTTTGGATGGAAAGTGCAGTCTGAAGAAAGCTATAGAAGAGCTGTCCTATTGCTGGAAGAAATAGGTGGTGTGCTGTGCTGTTCAAGACTGGTGGCTGGTGGGGTTCTGGATGATGATGGATGAATCTGGAGTTTGCAGCTGTGCATGATGCTGTGTTTGGATGCCAATGTGAGAATTACCTTCTTACAGGAGATGAGAGAGAAATGGGTACAAGGTAGCTTTCAGCAGAAAGCACTGTTGGGATCAGACCTCTTTCAACCCCTGCAAACAATATATAGAGTAATAAAGCACTCCCAGAAGTTTATAGGTGTGATTCTCTGAGGAGGGGTTGGGTACAATGCAATTAAGCCTATTGCAGCCCATGTTATTACTCACTGCTACTGCTGCTGGTAGAAGTGGGTTGTTGATAGCAAATGAGAGGCAGTTGGGGGCATGGAACCTCAGCATCAGGTTAACCATGGGTAGTGCACCTAGTGCATATATTAGCTGTGCTTTTCATGGAGTAGAACTGTGTATATGCCACTGCTTTATTTCTAAGGCCAGTAGTTTGCTGCCTTGAAATCCAGCTGTTCCACTTCACAACATGGTGTGCTAACAGTGGTGGAAGTTTAATGAGACAAAGCCCTGGCACAAGGTAAAGGCTCATAAAATGTGAAGTCCCTAGTAGCAAATAATCCAGGCAGCAGTGGTAGACAGCATAATATTTTTTGCAGCAGAGCTTGTATCATCTCAAATTGGACATGAATAGTTCCATCTTACTTGTTGCCATTGTAACAGACACTTGTTTCCCTGTCTTGGTACTGAGCTGCACAATTACTGACAGAAATGAGAGATTCTGAAGTCTTAGGCCAGTGAAGTCTATGCAATTTAGCTGAAAGTCATTGTTTTGTTTTTTTTTTCCCCAATGGAAATATGGTTGGAAACTATTCTATTATCTTGGGTCAAGCTATAAGTAATCTGTTATTTGGCTACATGACATGAGGTGGAAGATGCAGTTCTCTTCCTTCCCTGCATGTTTTTGGGAAATGAAAAGGAGGTGTGGAGGTGATCTTCAACCCAAGTAATTAGGATTTGTGATCACTAGATGTGTAAAATTGCTTTCTGAACTGGGCCACTTGTGGGATAGATAACAGTGCATTCTGAGTGAATGCTGTACCAGCCATGGAGGAACTGGGGAGTGACTGGGCTGCAAGACTGCCTCCATTTCACTTTGTAGCACACTGAGGTCAGCCTGCTGCTGGTATTTCTCACCCTGCAGCCTGTGAAATTTGTGGCATCTGTCTTGTACCGCAGTCCCTGGGTTTCAGAGAACAACACATGCAGGTATCTGGTATCGCATATCCAAAATAAAATAGGACTGTGTGTGTTCAGATGGGAGCAACTGTTGGCTGGTGCTTTGGGGTTTAAAGGGGCAGATTTGTAGGGCACTGAAGTCAAGAATGGCCAGCTAGTGCGTGCTCCTTGCATGTATCCACAAGTTCAGCACATGTTAAGTTGCAACCTGTCTCTTATTTGAAATGCAAACACCAAAGGATGTCACAGTTAATTCTGGTGTAAGGTTATGTTGTACTGCCACAAACGTGATTATTCTTGTGCATTTATCCACGTTCTTCTTTTTTATGAGTTTTCTACATTTTTTTTCATAGCACTGGCATACCATATGCATCTACAGGATGTTTTGTTGTTTAAAACACATGAGAAGGACTACCAGAGGATGCAGGCTGGCATCAGTTAAGGCTCTCAACTCAGAGAAGAGATTTGTGGTTTTTCTACGGATGTTTTTCTTTATCCATCTTATCAACCCTCTTCTACAGATGCTGGGAACGTGTCCAGAATGCTTGTGTGGGAAATGAGCAGTATTCCATGAGATCCTTATGGAGCTGTAGGGTTGACAGCCATTTGCTGCTGTGCTCGCTCTGTCAGGCACAGCCCTGCTCCAGCAGCTCCTGGAAGCAGTTAAATAGTGCTGTCATTGTGATTTGCACAGAAATAGCACTTGATCCTGGCTGCTATGTCTCACTTTGTGGGTCAGGTGCTTGAGTGGTCTCTCCTATTACATAGGTTTTTTTTTCCTAAGAGGCCTGGACAGGTGGTCAGCTTCCTCTCTCTGCAATAAGAATGTCTTGAGAATGTCTGAGAACAAGTAAGTGTTGCTTACTAATCAGAGAAGTACTTGGAATTAAAGGGTGCATGTACCCTGTGCTAACCAGGTTCCCTTGGTGCTGCCAGGGGGACTTACTTGAGCTTGTGTGTGAGCGGAGTGGGGATTCCCAGTGAGGTTTAGTGAGGTTGAGGGTGAAGAAACTGCTGGAACCAACAAGCAGTTGGGTGCAAGAGTTCTGCCTTGCTAAATAAAGAGGCAGTTTCAGGTGATGGCCCAGAGCAAAGCAGTGCAAGTCTGGTTTCCTAACTAGGTTTTATTTGTAGGGATTTTGAGGGTCGGCAGTGTATGCAGTGTGAGTTCTTACTAAAGGAAGAAAGCATGCAAAGCTGCAAACATTTTGACCCTATTAATCGCTGAAGTAACTGCAAATAAGCATTAAAATCTTGCTTAGTGGATAAAATATTCCACAGGAAATCAAGCTCAATGTATGGAATAAAACTTCTTTATGATGGCCTGCAAGGAGCTGCTCATCTACTTGCTCCATTGGAGAGGAATGGAAGTACTTCTAGAGGATGGGGTGTGGGTGGGATTGAAAGGGAAAACATTTTCTGTTCTTAACATCTTTTCAGTATGTGAAAAACAAAGCAGGGGAAGATCCCCCTTGCAGTTGCAGTTATTTGCTCTGGGTTATGATTTGGGAACGGTGGAGTGCTTTTGGACACACAGGTGTGTGGCCATGTGCTGAAAGGAGTTTTCTGTGAGTTAACAGGTGGTTGATAATGTTCTGTATGTACAGGTGGCTCAAGTACTTGATTGCCCATTGCTCCATGTTTGTGTCTCTCAGATTTAACTGTTTTATTTCCTGTATTTTTTTGTTAATTGGATGTTTCTGGAAGGAGTTCTGATTGTGCTTGGCACATAGGTACTCAGGTGGCCGAAGCTCTGGATGTTGATTTCAAGTTTTGCTCAAGCCAGTAACAAAAAGGAGAAGCAGAGCACAAAAGGAGCAGTGCTACAAAGTAGGATTTAGGGATCCCCCCCCTGCTCCTGACACTGAGTCTTCCCTTTTTTGACATGTTATGTCCTAGATTCCACAGTTCCTGATGATCCAAGTTCATGTGAGGTTTATTTTCAAGCAAAACTTTGCAGCAGCTCATGTAAAGCAAAATATTTTGGCTTGGGTCAACAGAAATATTTTTTTTAACCTGAAATCAGTGTTGGTGCTTTTTTTTCTTTTTTCTTAAGGTTTTGGACATTGAATGTAAATTAAGGCTGTGTCAGATTAAGCGTGCTTAAACATCCCAATTAAAGTCCATGCAGCTGAATTGTAGTTGCTCTCTTTAAGAACTTAAGTTCTGTCACTTTCACCTAAAAATCCATCTTGATGCTGGTTTCATCCAGGAGCTTTTGAAA
Organism: Odontophorus gujanensis; assembly: GCA_013399175.1. NCBI lineage: Eukaryota > Metazoa > Chordata > Aves > Galliformes > Odontophoridae > Odontophorus > Odontophorus gujanensis. The sequence continues at coordinate 51,358 of VXAB01003892.1, forward strand.
GATATGGGGGATCTTGATGGTGAATCACTTGTGTAGTCTGTCCTTACTGGTTTGGTTTTGCTGGCAGAATTTTGCAAGGCTGGTTCTGGAACTGCTGTTCCTCCCAATGCATGATCCTTGGTTGTGCCTCCTTTGCACACTTGAATCTTCCATGTAGCATGTATGTTTATCCTAGTCTGAATCTGTCCTGCACGTTCAACTGTCTTTGTGGTGTCTTTGTTGTTCCTGGACCTGAGACCATTCATCACCCATTGTGCCATTTTGGAAGCAGCATCGCCCTGTGAGAACTCCTTCTGTCAGCTTACACCCACAAGAATCTGAGCTAGAAAACCTGCCAGCCTCCAGGTCCTGGTGCCACCTTCTGCCACTGCCTCTTCAGCTTCTCCTCAATCCCTCTCCTTCGCTGCCCTTTCTGTGAGCAGTCAATGGGGCCAATAAATCCTGGCCTTGAAAGATGGCTGTGCAAGCCCGAGTTTGCTTGCTCCCTCCCTGCACGGGGTGGGCTGTCCAAGCAGGAAGGTGGGCCGAGGGGAAAGCCTGTCCAATTGGCTTCTACAGAAAGTTATTATTCCTCCGTACCCTTGTCATTCGTTTGATTTGCAGCAGCAGCATATTCAGTAATATAAACCCTGTCTCTTGGGATTATGAGCGTGGTGACGCTTGGAGCAGCTGCCTGCATATGTCTTATCCGCTACAGAAAAAGAACATGCTGCTGCTGCTCCTCCTCCTCCTGATATTATCTAGTATCATTTCTTCCCTCCTTCTTTGTCTCTCTCTGACCTCCTCGCAGCTCCACGCCGCTCCATACTCGCTTCGTCTCTTAAGAAGGCCACAGCTGAGTTTCCCAGCACAGCCCCAGAAGAGTTTTTGCCTGAACCAACATTAGGCAAAGAGGACAGAAAGCAAAGGGGGGAGAAAAAACAATCTGAAAGTGAGCCAAGCTGTTGCAAGCAAGTCCTGGTGCTAAACCTGCTGCTTTCAGAGACCAGGAGGGGAGGAACCTTGTTTGGCGGAGAGGGGAAGGACAAAAGAAACTTGAAACTGGCTTTCCTTGTGGCATGTCAGTCCTGAACACCCCCCCCCCCCCCTCCCCACTCCCTGCTCGTTAAATGAAAGCACCTGAGGAACACGAGATTGCCTGCGTGAGAGGGAGGGCTGGTGCTGGACTGGGTGAGGGAGGAGAAAGGCGACTTGTGGCTTTGTGGTGTGGCTTACACTGAGATCAGAGCTAGCGTGCCTGGGGGTGGGAACAGAAGGAGAAAGGGCACCTGATGCCAGCTACCAATATGACAGAAACCCTGCAGCTCCCTGCCCTGCAAGTCCCAGAGCAGCAGGTGGTGGAGGGCAGCTGTGCCTGGTCCAGCTCGTCCACCCCCACCCTGCGCAGGAAGCGCTTCAAGATGAGGCGGATGAAGAATGTGCAGGAGCAGAGCCTGGAGGCCGGCAGTTACCAGGATTCTCCTTCCTCCAGCAAGGAATACCTGCAGCTCCCATCCATTGAGATCACCCCGTCCAGTGACGAGGACACTCCCTGGTCCAACTGCTCCACACCCAGTGCCTCCCCGCGCCGCAAGCGCTTCCTTCTGCGGAAGTGGCTGCGTGTCAGAGAGAAGAAGGAGTGCAGTGAGAGCAGGTACGTTGGTGGCCATCTCCTTTCCTGGCTCCCTGAAGAGCCCCTCGCAGTGGGTAGGGCCTGCTTTGCTTTTGGTGTGGCCCTCCCAAAGACTTTGTCCTCACCCAGTGGCTGGAATGGGTAATACGATGGGTTGGACTTGGTGATGGAGGATCAGATGGCCTCGCTGTATGTGCCAGCAAGTGGGCGTGCTGGAAACAGCATTGCTGTCCTTTACTGTGGCCCTCCCTGTACCTTTTCTCGACAGTGCAGATCCAGTGGAAAGGACCTGAGTGTGGGAAATGGAGCTTAAAGAGTGGGTGGTGGGGCTGACTTCACTGGGGTGTCCTGCAGAGACTTTCGGGACAGAGGGTAGTGACATCTCAGCTGGGATTACTGGGACAGGGAGTGGTGATGCTAACATGGGTTTTCTTGTTTGTTTCTTGTTGTTGGGTTGTTTTTGTGATGATGGTCATATCTTTCCCCTGAGATCATCTCTGGAGGCCTTCATTCATTTGCTGGCATTGGGACAACGAGGAGAGGATGGACGTGGTGGGTCTGTGCGTCAAGATGTCTGAATTCAACTCTTGACTGCTTTCCAGACGTGAAAGTTACTCTGTTCTTTGGCTCAAAATCAGAGGGCGAATAATTGCAAGACTCCCAGGGGCTTGTCAGCGCAGCAGAATGAATGCCCAGTGAGTTATTGTGCAGGCATATGAAGGAAAAGCTTTACCTTATCGAACAGTGCAGGTGTGATGGTGTCCGCACCATACAGCATAGCTCACTCCGCTTTCAGTGTCTGAGGGCAGCAATGTACCTGTCACCAAGGGCCTAAAAATGCAGCATGCCTTCTCAGTGGGAACTTAGCACTTCATTAATCTTCATGCTAGTTTAGTGTGGGCTAACTTGTCTTTCCTAGGTGCTGTTTTCCCCTCTGGGCATGTGGTAACTCTTACTGCAGACATTCCCTTTGGCAAGCTCTGGCTTTTGTTTATTTTATATACTTTTTAAATTTCAGGGAAATTTCAACAATAAACGCATGCCATAAAGACCTCGATAATCCCTCTTAGGAAAGTATTTTTTCCTTGGAAGACATTTCTTGGCTGCGGAGTATTACTGGCTTCTTTCACCTAGCTGTGGTGATGTAAGGAGTGATTCAGTTGATGGTGCTGGGAAGATGGGAAGGACAATGCATGGGGAGGATGCTGAAGTGTCAGACTCACAACATTAAGTTCTAATTTTCACCAGAGAACAGCTTTTCAGCTGAAGAACTTTAATCGAGGCTGAGCAATAGCAAATGATTGAGGCAGAGGAGAGACAGATTTCTTTGTAAACGTTTTCAGGGGGGAAAAAAAAAAAAACAACAGTGAAAAACTTCAGTAAATCTGTGTACATGTGGTGTCTGCATGGCTGTGCCGGCATGTCTCCTTACCCTTCGTTGGAAAGGCATCTCTGCCTTAACCTTGGTTATGTTTTTGAAGTGGTGACTGGAAAAAAGCTGCAGCAGTTGTTGGATTAGTTGGCATTAGCATACCAAAGCCAGCATGGCACCTCCTTCCTTCAAATGTAGTAGGTTTCAGATCTGTCCCGTTACAGTGGAAAACACATGATGTTTTCAAATGGAATTTTTCCCTTTCCACTCCAGAGGGAGGAAACAACCCAGTGTAATTTGCTCACTTGGACTCCCAAAAATCTGCCTCTTTCTTGCTGCTGTTTCAGGGTGGTTTGGCTGTTTGCAGCAGGTGCTGGTTGTCACTTACTGCGCTGTTTGTTTAAATGCAAAAGGGAGCACCGTGTGGCTCCTGTGCAGCAATTAATTAATATTATCTTGGAGTCCAGCAGCCTGTACCCCATCACATGTCCGGATTTCCGCAGAGCTCTCCAGGGAGAGCTGCTGGCTGAGAGCAAGCTGTGCACCAGCTGATGTGTTCCACTGATGCACACACTGCTCACGGCCCTGAGCCACAGCAGAGCATCCAAGTGAATAAACTCCGTGCTATGAAGTATTTTAGGACTCCGGTTAGTTTTTAGTAGCCTGTATAATTTTTATGGTTGTTTACTGACTGGTTCTCTGCAAACTGTTTGGTGGTGGATAGCAAGAGCCAAAGAGGGGCTGTTTCTTTTTGTTAAACAGAAGGGAGTGTATGTAAGAGCCTAGCACTGCCTACACCACTGAAACAGTGGGAAGAAGCCATTTTCTGACATAGGTCTTTTCCTGTAGCTGATGCTGGCATGAAAACATGATGATCCAGATGCCAGGGTTGCTCTGAGGGGCCTATATGGGTAACTGAATGACTTCTTAATACAGGCAGCTTCTCATCAGTGCTCCTTGTCTGTTCTTTGTTGTCCTGTTAGAAAAAATGTTGCAAGCGGTGCAAAACTGGACTTTTGGTTTAGGTTTCCAGATTTGAATAAAGTGGATTTTGTGTTCCATCTGTTTCTCAGTTGGTGGAAGAAAGAAATCCTTTGGACTTGAGGAAATTGTCCAGGCAACCAGGCTCACTTTGAGGAAAGTAAAGGTGCGGTGAGATGGAGGAGCAGTGGCAGTGGGCTCTGCAGTGTTAACCATTAAAAGGTGTGGTTTGTCTGTGCTTATTGCTTGAGGAAGTGCTGAAGAGTTTTAGGTGATGTTTGGAGCCGTGGGGTTTGAGAAACAACCCTGTGAACTCTGGTTGTAACACTGCAGTGCCTTGGAATGGAAAGGGAACTGTTTGCTGATTTCCTGAGACTTTTAACTCCTTTTAGTATAAAATTGCAATGTCTGTATATAAAGCTTCCCTTTGTATTAATTCTCAGTGCTGTACTGTCTCCATGTAATCATATTTAATATAACAGCAGCAATTTGTTGTTCCACCATCTCAGAGGAGCGCTCCTCTTAAAAGCAGAGGACTGAAATATAATAATAAAACACCTGCTCTGTACTTCTTACAGAACTTAACAGCTGCACTTTCTAATATTCAGAATATTTAAGTGACTTTCTTTTCCTGTAAAGAGCTCCCAGATTCAGATGGAAAGCTTCCACGCAAAAACCCTATTGCAGTGAAATAGGTGAGAGGGGAAAGAACTGTTTTTTCTTCTACACTGAGTTTCTTGAGTTTCTTGTCCTGAGCACTGGCTAGTGACAAGAGGGCAAGATGTTGCAATACCTGCATTCCTTTAAACTTTAAACCTTGATTTGAGGGATTTCTTGAACTAGATGAGTAGGTGAGCGTGGAAGGGTCTAAGGTACACCTTGTATAACTGTCAGAGTAAACTCTCAGGCAGAACTTCAGCACTGCAGCAGCAGTAGTTGGGCTGTGTTTTGTTGGACTTCTCTTTTTTGGTAAGTTCTGTTGTCTGCTCAAATGAAATGGATGTGGCAGATCTTTGTGAGAGGGTTTTCATTTGTGAATAGACAAGTAGACAGGTGAGAACAGAGCCCTTGGATGTGAGAGGGAGGCCCCAAGAGACCCAGAGGGCCCAAAGAGCAGTCTGTGTACCTCAACATCCTTTAAGTGACAGATGCAGTGTTGGATTTAATATGTACAGAACAGGGGGAACTTTGTGGAAGTTGTATGAATGTTTGTATGTGAAATATATATAGTGAGGGCCATTGAACTGTGAGGTGTGCATGCTTTGTGGAGGGATCCCCATGCACCCAGTGCTGTAATAAACCAGTGTCAGCTTTCTAAACTGTCCCTTGGTTTGGAAAGTGTTCTTGGTTACAGTTTTTGGTAACAAGTTATTGTTTCATAGCTTGAAGCCAGTAAAGAGTTCTTGAGTTGTCCTTTCTGCCATGAAACACATGGGAAAAGCATGGCAAAATGTATGGGAACAGCAAGTGCAGTCCCCTCTTGCTGCAAGGGCTTCCACAGAAATGCTTGCCTGCCTTGGCACTGATGGAAAAACCATGCTGTATGCAATGGGGAAACAAGGAAAGTGTTCTTTGTGGGATTAAGAGGTTTCTTGTGTAGACACATTGTGCTCCCCCCACCATATGGATGGAAATGCATTTATCTGAGCGTGTATGTAAGCACATAGTTTAAACCTCCAGCTGGGTGTCATGAATTTGGGCAAGCTTTGTTTTCTCCCACATCCGATCTCGAAGACCAACTTCTGTACTGCTCAAGGATTTCAGTCAAATGATCGTTTTTTCATGTGAAATCTTCAATCTGTTCTCCCTTAACAACAAATGATTTTTTCACTGTTTGGAAGAGGACAGAGGGCTTCAGATCCCTACAATCAGTATGGGGGCTCATTAGAGCCACTTATAATACAGAATTGCTTAAGAAATGCTGTCTAGTACCTGAGCACACAGTTATCAGTGGCAGATGATGTACTTTTTGGCTCTTCCTCCTCCTGTCAGGAAAAAGCACCCTGTGTCCTGGTTGGGACTGTGCATTTGTGTTAGGGCTGTGCTGCCCTGGCTCACAGGTGGGTACCCAGGCTGGGCAGAGGAAAACTAACCGAGGGATGACTGCTCTTTGCACTGCAGCCTGTTGTCTGAAGGCAGGATTGGACCTGTTTGGGGCTCAGAAGGGGAGCTTTGCTAAGAGACAAGCTATAGAAATGTGAAGCATTTCTGCAGCTCTGAGTCCTTGGAGCAGGTGGGGGCTGCTAGGAGAGAATCAGGCCAACTCCTACAATGCTGTTGCAAAAACAAAAAGGAAACTAATAACACTAAAAATCCAAATGCAGACAGAAAAACCAAATCCACAAAACGCAGCTGAAACCCCTGACCCGTTTGCAGGGGAAGAGTGACATCTTGTGGGCTCAGTTTGCAGTTCTCCATCAGAAATGGAGCGGTCACTTCTGGCCACTTCAACCTGAGTAAGGGCTCCCTTTCGTGGCTGTCTTGTCCTACTGCCCAGACCCGGGTCTGTGAGCACACAGCAGGCTATTAGTTGAACGTTAGTCTGTATGAAACCATCCTGGGGTGGTGTGATGAAATACTGTATAGAACATGTGCAATGTTACTTCTGTTATCTCTTAAAGCTCTTAGGAAAGATGAGATGAGGAGGCTTTAAACCACTCATGCCTGTTGTACATCAGATATGAACTTCCTTCCTTAGGTTCATCTAGTGAGATGAAGGATGAACCTTGTGTTTTTCTCGGTCCAGCTTTAAAACTGAAGTGTTAAATGGGGATCTGTCTTAATTGCTTGTCTTTTATTGCAGCAGCCAGCAGAGCAGCCAGCAGAGCAGCCACGATGACGACTCGTCCCGATTCCTGAGCCCTCACACGCGTGACGACAGGTAGGGCTGGCAGTAGCTAAACTGCAGGGAGATCCTGCAACCACCCAGCAAGTCCTGCTGGGTTGAGACCTCATTTATGTACCCTCTGTTTTTTAGGAGCATCTAACAAAAGAAAGAAGTGACTTGCATTTTTAAGTGCGACTTAACAGGTCTTAGCCATGTCTGGAAAGATGTGTTTTTCATCTAGTAGCCCCTTTCATCTAGTTTTCATCTAGGTAGGATGTGTGGGACCGGCACATTCAGTCCCTGGGTTACCCTGAGTTTGATTCTCAAGCTCATTTTCAGACTCGTTCCCTGAAATTTTAGCTGGTGTAAACTGCTCACAAGCAACTCTGATCCTTGAAAATGCCCAAGTGAAATTTTATATGCGATTCTTGTCCTCAGCACAATGTGAATGTTGGCTGTTATATTCTCCTTGTGATGTGTTGGGATGGTTCTTGGGTATTTTTTCCAAGGAGGGTGGTGAGGCACTGGCACAGGTTGCCCAGAGAGGTGGTGGTGCCCCATCCCTGCAGACAGCCATGGTCAGGGGTCAGGACTTTGAGCACTGATGGAGCTATGGTCCCTGTTCAGTGCAGGGAGTGGGACCAGACTGCATTTGAGGGTCTTTTCCAACCCAAATGGTTCTATGATCTGAGCTCATTTGTAGCAGCTGTGATAAGTTTCTTGTACTTAGGGTTGATTTATGAGTGCTTTGAACTGCAGCACTGGCACAGAAGCTGTTGAAAAATGAACGCTTATTTTTGTGTGTGATTTATTATTGTTACTTTGCCCAGAGCCATATCATCAAGAGTTTTGCTGCACCGTGTAGTTCATCTTGTGAGCCTGGAAGTGCTTCATTTTCTTCTGTGCCCTGAGCCTTTCTGTCCCAGGCCAGCTCCTGTGGGTCCCTTTCCCTAACAGTGCCCTGATCTAGACCTGAGATTCTGTTAGTTTCTATGTTGTGATTGTGTTTCACTGGGGAGTTGTTGCATTTTCCTTTAATGTTGCTACTGTGGATCATAGGAGTGTGTGTGCTGGGGGTTGTGGAAAGATGCCTTTCAGCTCATGCCTTATGAGAAGCATCCAAATGTGGCTTCTGCTCTGTGTGTTCAGTCAGTAGAGCTTTGCTCTTGCTCTGTTATTCAGTTACCCACCCAACCTATCCTTGAGGCCAAAGGCCTGTCTTACTGACTTCAGCAGGTTGAACTCTTCATGGACTCAAATTCCCCACTGATGTCAAAGATTGAGTAAGAATTGAGTAACAGCTAAGGAAGCATCTGAGGAATCTCTCACTTGAGAGAGCATCCTGACCCTGGAGATCTAATTAATGTCCCAGCAGAATTTAGCACTGAATTAGTACTCGGTAGTAGCAGCTAAGCTTTTCCTCCATATGTTTCCCTCCAATTATCAGTCTCTGTGGTGCTGTGGAGCCTGGCATAATTGACTAGTGGGGAGCAGTGTTTGCAACCAGCAAATAAAGAATCTGACAGCAAAGCAGATGGGCACTTAGATTATACCTGGGCTTTCTGTGTACATAGAGCAGCCTGGATTTAATTTCAAGTCAGTTTTGCTTTCACAGACGAATGTCGATCCTAAAATGGCCCCTATAACCATAGTTCACAAAGTAACTTCATCAAGCTTTGCTGGTGCAGCCTCCCAGTGGATAGCAGTGTCTCTTCCTCAGGTAACTTGCCAAAAATATCTCAGTCAAAATCACTTATAGTTTCTTGTACGGTATGGAGCTAGATGTGAATTCAGCTAACAAAACTTTTGAGAGCTTGCTACCTGTTATCCCTATTAGCAGAGTTGAAGGTTATTGCTTGCTGCTCTTAAGGTGGTGGTCTTGACCAGTAGCAAAGGTCCTCCACCCATGGGCTTTCACCTCTGAGTTACAGCAGGGAAGGCCCAGAGGCAGCTGTGTTTGTTTTTTCATCTATGGTATAGAAGCTCCAACTAAAAATAACAAAGAGGTTTCATAAGTCCTGTCAGCGGTGACAAAAGCTGAAGAGAAGGGCAGAAGAGGGGAGAACAAGAAGTCATGTGGTGCACGCCTTCTCTTGGCGTGCTGCCTCTGGCATCACAGGCAGGTGCACTGGAAGGATCAGAGCGGAGAGCAAGCAAAGATCAGCGTGCCTGGAAAAGGGCTGAAAGAAACTACCCCAGCTGAAATAACGGGATGCTGAGTTCAGTGGACTCTGGGATTTAAAATATTAAAAATATGAATGGAGAGAAATACATAGCTGAGGATAACTGATACCTGAACTAGGTATAAGCAAGATCTTAGCTGATTGAGTGCTCTCCTTGTGAAAGATGGTACCAGGGAATGCTGCTCGTGGAGTTAACTGCTCAGTGATGGGCTTCCAAGGATCGTGCTCCAACCTGTGGCCTCTTTCAGAGAGAACTCAGAACGGCTGCTCTGCTGACGGATGTGCTCAGTGTTGGCTAGCAGCTCTGTTTCTTGAGGTGTGAGCTGTTGTTCGTTGGTGAATTGAAAAGTACGGCCATGGTCCAGAACCCACACCCCGAAAAGGTGTCCTGCAGCATGGCAGTGAGGCAGGTCTGCCACCTGCACGTGTCTTCTCTGAGGAAAAAGCTTTCCTTCTGCAAAGTCATGTAAGTTGCTGTGTGCATCATGTCTGGTCACTAATGCTGAGGGGGGAGCCTGTGCAGATTTGATTTTTTTTTGGTAAATATGTGCTGTGTGGGTATTTTTTGGAGTCATGGGATGGGGAAGTGAGGGTAGGAAGACTTAGGTTTTGCCTGAGCTCAGAGCTCTGCTCTCTGATTCTTGGGTGCGTTTAGATGAATCATTTCTGTGCCTATGAAATAAGGAGGAAAATTATTTTCTGACTTCATAGGAAACAGATACGAGATGCTGGATTAAGCCTGTGGGTTGAAACACCACAACCATAAGAGCATGAAGAGAAGTGGTAGAGCTGAGTTGGCGTTCAAATGATTGTGCTCACAAGCAGCTCGACTTAAAGTAATTCACAGAGTGGGTAAGGTTGGGATGGAGACAGCTGGAAACCATGAGGTGTGTGCACATCCAGTTCCCTAATCACTGTCACGAGACAAGGATATGTATGAGTTGCCTTGAGCTCTGGATTCTGGATGAAGTCTAAGGTCATGAGCCTGCTTCTGCTTGAACAAAGAGCTCATTCTGCCTCGTGGCATTGAGGTGCCTATCAGGTTTAGGATGCAGAGGAAGCTTTAATGAAGAATTTCAGCTAGTGAGCTGGAGAGGAAATCAGTCCTCGACCTTGTATACAGTCTAAGTTTTACCTTTGCATAATCTAATAAGAATTTCCTCAGTGGGTCAAAATTGATGAGAAAGGAGGTCAGACATCTTTTGTTAGTGCCAACGTTGTATCTTAGGGGGCTGTGTTTGAGAAACTGGGAGGAGTACTGTGCTAAAGTTGTGTACTTAGGACTTGCTTATGCTGCACCTTCCTAGCCCATGTCCCTATTCCCCTTGACATGATGAGAAATTGACATCCATACTTTCTCTAAACCCCGCTGAGTCAGTTGGACTTAATGTTAAATGGACTAACTTTAGAGGAGCTTAACCAGAATGGCACAAACTTTTGTCACGCAGGAAAGATGGTTAATATTTAGTCAGAGCTCATGTCCTCCCCCATCCTTCTCACCTCGCTGCTGCTGATTGCTGGGTCCAGTGCTGATTCTGAGCTGCAGAAGACAAGAGCAGCAGTGTAAGAGCAGCTCTCCTGCACTTGGGTTGCCAGATTTGCTGCTGTCAGCAGAGCTATTGTGAATGGAAACAGCACCCGCCCTGTTCCTCATGCACCAGCATTGTTCCTTCCTTTGAAGATGGGCTGTTGTTAATTACAGTGTGCTTGGAGCTGCTCTGTTGGATAAGGCAGGCTGCTACCAAGCAGCTGGAATAAGATGAATTTCTCCTTTCTGTGTTTAGCTGAGAAGCTGCTTTTGCACCTGGCTTGCCAGCTCAGTGGTTCTGCCCTGTAGAGGAGTAAGCTGTTTGGGAGGAAAGCTGTCATGAAGTCGTGGTGTTGTATCAGTGAAGATAAAGATGTTCTTTTTGTTTTCCATTCTTCTTTTAGTCTTAAGGAGACTGATCTTGAAAGCTGAGAACACTGTGATTTTTGAAGCAAGGGGAATGCACCCTAAGCTTTTCTCCTGTGGGACAGAGGGGTATGGAAGGACAGGTACCTCTCATCGTTCTGACTGGGGCTGGCAACCAAGAGGAGGCCTCAGAGGGTGAACTGGATTTCTTGTACCTATGTGCTCTGTTCTTGCCATTGCTCAGCTTTGAAGAGTAGAGAGCAATTGATGAACTTGAGAGCTGGGTAATTTTATGCTTCCCATAGTAATGTAATGTGTCCTGACTCTGGGTGTTAGCTGGTGGCCACTAGTGAGAGGTGGTTTCATTGATATCACAGATAGCTTTTGTACAAAAGTAGGTAGAGTACATTTAGAGTCTTAACCATCACTGAAAAGAAATCATTCTTAAAATTTGGCCCTCTGTTCCAAGCTGCTATGGCACAAAGGTATCTGCCTGTCTCCCTTTTGAAAACTGTCAGCTCGAAGCTTTTAGCGTGAGGGCATCCACGCAGATCAGAAAAGAAACTTCACAAGGAAAGGTGTGATCTTACACCAGATGTAACAGCAGGGCGAAGCAGGATTTGGATCTCACTTCTCAATTTCCTGATCAGTTCTGTCTCTACTGGACTGGTGCTTTATCATTAGGTAAAATCTCCACTGTGCCTTGAATATCTCACTGAATGCAGGGGAGATCTGGCAGACATCACACGGCTGCGTCACTAGCTTGTGATGCTCAGGAACATGAGGAGGAGGAGAGGAGGTGTTCTAATGTCCCTCTTCTTCCCTTTCTGAGACGTGGGACAGACTCCTTACCCTGCCTTCCTGCTGGTTCCTGAGAGCAGAAGTTGTGAAACCATATTTCACTTGGAGACCTTCAGCAATAATCACTGCATCAGCTCTGCATCCTCTGAGAGCATTGGGATATTCAGAATATTACAGCTGTTAGTGTGAGGAGTGCAGTGGTGGGGGGGAAGCTGGCACACATGGCTGTAAACCATCCCATTTCCCAGAGCTCTAGTTCAGTAGGTAAGCCTCCTGTCAGCAGGCTTACGTGCAGCATGCTTTCAGCTGCTAAGCTCTTTGCACAGATTCACCTTGCAACAAAGCACTTACTGTGCCTCAGAGCCTCTGCAAACCTTTGTTGCAGTATTAAAACTTCAGTACTGCTATAGAAGCAGCCATCAGAGGGTTTCAGAGGACTTAATTGATTTTAGCCTCTCATAGCCAGAGCTAGGGCTTCTGAATGCAGAGGAGTGAAGCTTTTGGGGTTGGCCAGGCTTACACGGTGATGCTGTATTGCTTGAATTAGACTCTTTTAATTTGCAACTGTAGGCCAAAAGTTCCTAAGTTGTGGAACACATCTTTCTGTTGCATAGATGCCTCCTTAACATGGTAAGTGGCTTGGGATACATCTACATATGTATCCTTCCAATGATACTGCATATACCCGAAGGTGGATATAGGAGTTATGACTGTACCAGCAATCTCTTCTTTTTGACACGTAGAAATGAAGTGGTGGTAGAAGTTTGTACAAGGTTTCCTCAGAAAGTGCACTGCGTAGGCAGTACCTCTGTCTCACTGTCAGAGAAACCCACCTTCCTTTGCAGAAGGTATTTTAACAGAGAGATGTTTTAACTGAGATGTCATCAGAAACCACTGTGTGTCTGCAAGTCCTGCTGGGCGGTTGCCTGGCACTCCTGTTGCAGAGATAAGATCTGGAAGTATGTTCTTCCATTGTATTTCGTGGACTGATTGGCAGATTAATGCAGTGCAGTAAGACAAAGGTGTTATTAAAAAAAGAATAATGAGGAGGAATGGGGAGAGAGATGTTACACAGCTCTGCAGGTGACAGCAATTCTTCCTTGTAATGAGAAGTGCAGTGCTTGAGGTCTGCACTGTAGCCTGTGTTGTTTAGATGGAAGGCAAATGTTACTTGCATGGGACTCCAACTCTAGATGTACATCAAGAGACAAGTTGCTGGTAGAAAGGATGGTACAGAAGAAAGGTAACAGAACCTGTCCTTTAACTCTTTACTCCTTGGTGGAGAAACTTTGGAGCCAAAAAACGTCACATTGAAAGGAGATGTGTCCCTCTTCCTGGGAGCTGGAAGTGAAGCTAATGTATTTCTTAGTAAGAGATGAACTTGTGCTGCCAAACAGACATCCATCTCAATGGAAAGAGGTGATGGTACTGTTAGTCAGCTGTGCTACAACTGACTATTCAAGCAAGCAGATGGAGCTGCTTGTTGTGTCTGAAGGAAGTGCATAACATCTCTTCTGCTGTCCTTAGTACAGTGCTTTGTAATTAACTGCAAGTGGTAAGGTGAGAAGGGTGACTCGAGGTGTCAGCCCCTTCAGCTACTGCAGCTGAAATGTGCTTAGGTTGCTGTTAAGGGCTCAGAGCTCTCGAGCTTTTCCTGAGAGTGTTGGAGATGGAGCAGAATCTGCTAATTTGCAGTGACTTGTTGGATGTGCAGCAGGCATGGGAAAGAAGATAACTACTCAAGAGAATAGCTGGGGGAGAAGCATTGCAGGGATTAGGAGGTTAAAACCCATCTGTTGAGCCAGTAAATGGGCAGGCAGGACGGGCACGTATCAGAGAGCAGACACTGAAAGCTTCTTAAAATTTTTCTAGAGTTCTTCTCACCACTTCACTGTGGCCTTTTTCATGCTCTTAGTGCTGTTCATCTTTGGTGTATGGAAGTATTTGCAATGTTTACCTTGGCAAATGCATGCATCTCTGCATTTCGTAGTTGGCTGCCTCAATGGGGAAATACCAAGCACTCAAAATATATAATACAAAATGAAGAAGCAGAAAGGAGATGGGGGCTGCCTGGGAGTGCTGTGGTGATCGATTCTTGATGCATTCCATGAATGCTGGAAGTAAGACACTGTCTGGAAATGCAGTGCACAAAAAATAATAGCGTGAGGAAGAGGTAGTGAAGTGTTAAGTGCTTTATGGAGAGCTGTTCTGGCAACTTTGGGTTTTAGTTGCTTTTTTTTTTTTTTCCAAATGCTTTCTCTCCACCCTGAGATTCTACCTCCATTTAGCAAAGTGCTCAACCCAGTGAGGAGCTCATCTACGTGTCACCCATAGCAGGAGCATCTTCGGCAGAGGCTTGAATGATGCTGTGCCTTTAAAATTGAATCGCCTGTGATAGAAGAAATCTGAGAGCACAGAAAAGAAACCAGTGCCTCTTGCGCAGAGCGAGCTCTTTGGAGATTTCTCCATTGCTCTGCATTCTCACCAGCCTAGTCACTGCTCCTTCCCTTTGGGGCCAAACGGCAGCGACCGCGATAATGTCGATGAGAGCCATTCCAGAACCATCTTCATGGTGACATTACATCTTCCTGCGGTGGACTCTGGGGTCACCTCTCTGTGCTGCTTTCTCCCCAAAACTGCTGTGTGTGTGTAAGCCAGCTGGGATTCCATCTTCTTCTGACTAAACAGCGTTTCACTCCCTCACTGCTGAAGCAACACTTGCTCAGGTTCCTGGGGAGCACATGGCACTTGGACAGACTTCCCTATGCTGATGACTGTAACCGTGTGAGTGCTCACTGCGACCTCCTCATTTCTTCTTTTCCTTCTCCTCCTTCCTTGTTTATCTTCCCATCCGTTTCTTTCTTGGCCTTTGCAGAATATTTGTTGTGCATTTCGGTGATAAGATGGCAGCATGTGTCTCCCCACCGCGCCATGCATCGTAACAAGGTCAGGTGTTACCATGGGTACTAACCAAAGTCTGTCCTTGAAGCCCCCCTGCTGGACCTCTGCTTTTGCCCTGTGCTCCTGCAAGTTTCACATAAAACTCTTCCTTCAGCCCTCTCTGTGCTTGTTCTGCCTTCCCTCTTAAGTACCCCACTGTGAATCTTCAGCTGTAGTATGCCTTTATGTTCTCTCCCTTACCCTTTTCTTTTTAAGCGGCAGGTCGCATGTAAACATGGGCCTTGCTCGAGGGATCTTGGTCTGTCAGAGTTTCAGGTGTGGGAAGGTGACGGTATTTCTCTGTTGTGGAAAAAGAGTAGCTTCACTTTAGGCTTAGACATGTAGGTGCTCAGACTTCCTTGCCTATCCTGAGCCTTAGAGGCTGTTGCTTTGTGTGGCATCTGCCATGTGTCAGTGCCTTCAAACTCAGGATCATTCTGAGTTTCAGATGAGGGGTGGCTTTGTGCTATGTGACACAGTGAGATAAGTGATCCCCTGTATTGTGTCCCTAGCTGTGGGCAGTCACCCTTTGTTCCACCTTGTTGCTGGTGCCACTTCTATTGGGAGATCCCTCTAACATTGTGCTGAGTTGCTTCTGTCTGCAAGTTGGAGGCTTTTGTCTAAGAGCAGTGTCTGGAACCTCTGCTTTCTCTGAGTTAGTCCAATGTTTCAAAAACAAGAGGGCTCTTGTCCTCCAAGACTTTGCAATCATTCCTTTAGGAGTTCATTCTTGAAGTCAACATATGGTGCCCATATTCCTGCTGCAATACTTCTCACCCCTTTATCTGCAGCATCTGAAAGTTGTTGGTTTTTTTTTTGCCTGGGAGAGAACATAGCACTGGATGCATGGGTCAGACCAGTACAGAAAGCTTTGTTTCTCTGATGTGCTGCCTCTGTGCCTCTATGGATTGTCCTTTTAAGCAGCGTCAGCCCATAGGCTGAAGTTTATACCTCGTTTAAAGATTTAGCTTGGTGTTCTCAAAAGACTTTTTGCAGAGGATTCGGAGTCCTGGCTGTTAGGCATTTCAGAGCATTCTGATTTTGAGAAATCACGTGTTGAACATTATACTCCTGTCCTGTGAAGGTGGCAGGCTTGGCCGTGATATATTCCATGCCATGAGTTACTTCAGAATATCCTGACCTAACAAAAAGGGAGGTGAGTAGTTCATAGCACTCGTGCCCCCAAACCATCAAGCCTTACTGCCTTCCTGTTGATTGCTGCAGGTTACTTGCAATGGAAGGTAAAATTCAAAGGTGGCTTTTTAGCTTCCTGACAAATAGAGATCAAGGAGGAGCTTCAAGCCATAATCCATATACTGTGAGTCATGAAGTTGTCTGCTGTTAGCCTGCCTCTTCCCACATGAGCCTTTTCTTGGAAGGGTTATTGCACCGTTGCAGGCAGAGGCAAGTTTGAACTCTGAACCTTCCAAGACAACGATGGGAAGAAGAGCCAGAAGAGCTTGCGTGAAAGCAACAGCCCTCTTCTGTTATAGTATTGCTCTGAATCATCCCAGTTTCTCTGCTCTGCTGATATTGATCATCATTCTCCTTCTTGAGAAATATTCTTCCCCTCCTAAATCTTCACAGGAAATTACTTTTTTTTTTTTCATCTTTTGACAGAGAAGCTTCTCTGTTGTTTATTTTTTTATTTTTTTCATGATAACTAAAGTTCTGTCTATCCTGCTGTGGTACTCTTTAGCCTTGCCCTCCCCTCCAGGACCCTAAGCCACAATTTTCATGCCCTGGCAAACCACATTTGGCACAGAAAAAAGCAACTTCGATGCACTTTCTGTTCTGCATGCAGCATGACTACAGCTCCCATGATGCCAGGAGTGCAAAATGCACGTTTTATTTCTGGGCATGAAGTCTCACGTGACTTCCCAGCTGCTGCAGCAAAGAGGGAGTCCCTTCGGAGATTTTTTTTTCCCTGGGAAATGGAGGTGTGTCCTAGCCTGCGGATGCTGTGATTGCATCTGACAGCAGAGGCTGTAGGGCTGCAGAATGCTGCTGACTTCAGGAAGAAGCTGGGAATTTATCCATCTGGCTTGTTTTCCTAAACACTAAGGTGCAGAACAGTCAAACTACCTCTTCTCTGTGTTCTGATTCTCTTCGTAGCTGTTCTTTCTCTTTCCCCTTAATGTTCACTTGTTTATTTATTCCCTACTCTTCCCTGCTGCCAGCCCTGTCACTAACAGGGTTTTGTCTTGCTTGCACATTCCACAGAAGCTCATGGTTTTTGACTGCTGCTCTTAACTCCTGCAGGCTTTCCTTTCTTGCCACACCTCGTAGGCAGTGTGCTGAACTCTGCCTGCAGGTCACATCTTTTCCAGGCAGCTCATGTCAGAGTCTGAGCCCTTTGTTTCCATCATGTGTGTACCTAAACGAGTCATGTTTTGGTTCACGGGCTCTTTGAGGCTTTGCAGGCTCATACCCCAAACTAATGCAGTGCTATTGCCCTATCTATTCATAAAGCTTTGGGTTCTTACCCAGACCTCAGTATGTCACACTAGGTTGTGCGCTTCTGAGAAGTGGACTTCCTCAGGAGATGTTTCCTGTTTTGCTCTTAAGTTTGTGAGCTGGAATTAGCTCCTATGATGAGAGTGCAGAGTGGGAACTGAGCTTTTCCTAAAAGGCAAACTGATTTTTATGAGCAGGTGACGACATGAATGCACCGTGACAGGAGGACACCAGAAATACACCCTTTTAATATACATTTACTGAGCTCAGTGTACTACATTCTGTTAAAACTCAATGAGACCATTTTATGGGGTGTGTGTGCCCATATGCCTGTGCACAAGAAATGAGCAGCACAGCTTTGCAGAAAATAGGTAGGTGCCCTTGAATTCGTGTAATCTGTTGAGTGCATTGTAAATTACATGCCGCTGCCCCCTGGGCTTTGTGTACTGTAGTGTGCAGTCCCTGCCGTGTGCTGGAGCACTGCTTGCTGCACTGCTTTATGAATAAGCGCTTTCATGCAGTGATGTTTCCAGCCCTCAGAGGCTCTTAATTTGACTGAGCTCTGCAGTGGTTTTTTTCCAGCCTTCCTCTCCCTCCCTCCCAGCCCGGATTGCTCACGTCTCTCCGCTCTGCCAGCGCCGGAGTGCTCTGACCACTTGCGTGCAGCGGCTCCTGGCTGGCTCACCAGCTCCAGACTGGTTTTGTGTCTCGAGCAGACCAGGAGGAGTGGGAGGGAGAGGCTGGGTGATGGCTGGGGCTGGCTGAAGTCACCCTGTGCCACCAATCGCAGCCTCAGCAGCTCCGGGTGCCTCTTGACGCCGGCACAGATTCACCTTAGAGGATGATTTGATATTTGCAGCATCTGAGCTGACAGTGTGCACCACAGAGTTCTTAGTTTAGGCCCAGTGTTTTCTGTGTGTTATCCTGAGGTGAGTGTTCTCAGTAGGGCACAGATGACTAACCTCCATCTTTCTTTTTTTTTTTCTTTGCACGTGTTACTCTCTCTTTTAATGCTCTCTGGTATGCTTATCTTCTCTTGCAGCACTGCTTCTCTGCCTGTCTGGCTGTCTTCTCTCACGCTTTCCTCTTCCTTCCCCACTTTCTCCTTCTCATGCCTGATCCCTTCTCCTTCACCCACTGCGCTGTCCAGGCCCCACTCACTGCCCTCCTTTCTCCTGATTTCTGAAGCACCCACACAGGGGTTTGTTGCCCCCCTCCCATAGAGCAAGGAGGAGGAAGAGCAGCACGGCCTCTTGCCCTCAGGCAGATGCAGGTCGCTGCCTGCTCCCTGCGGGAGCTCAGACTTGAACCTTGTGGGGAGGAGGAGGAGGCTGGCTGCTCCCCGCCATCCTACAATAGTTTGTGGGGCAGCAGCAGGGTGGGCTGCCAAATTACATGGATTTGGTGCCAGCCTCTGATTGAGAATCCAAATTGGGACCATCAGCTTGAGATGCTTTTCCTTTGTGTTTGGGGGCAGCAGGGTGGGTTTGGGGTGAGCTCTTCCATGTTGCTCTCATCCACCTGTCAAACTGTCTGCCCTCTCTTCACCATCCTTTTCTTGACTCTCCTTTTCTCTCCCCCTTTTCCTTCAATGCCCTTGTTTACTGATAGGCCAAGCAGAAAACATGGAGACGTCTGATATGGCGACAGCAAAGGTAGGATGGAAATGCTGCCGGCCTCACTGTGCGTAAGTGGTTTCGCTTGGCAACTTCTTACTTTCTCTCACCCTTTTTATTTTCTCCAGACCCTTTCCCCTGGAACTGGGAGTAGTTGTAGTGCTGGGGGTGGTGGCAGGGTTTGCGTTCCAGGAGGAAGTTGGTACTGGGGCTGCGGTCCATGCGGTGCTGTCCTTGTAAGATTTCAGATAGAATCTGAAACAAATGATGCTACAGGCTGAGGTGGAGATAGGAGAGGCGTGAGGGTCTGCTTTGCTGCCAGCGGCGGTGTTGCCTTTGTCCAAAGGGAAGCCCGAGAGCTGGGATGCTGGCAGAAGCCTGCCTTGCTGCTGTATGAGGAAGGATCGCTAGAGGGTGCTTAAGGGGCAGGTTTACCCACTGAGTGCCTTATGGAGCAGAAACGCCTTTTGGCAGCTTAATTTTCTTGTAGCTGTATCCGCCCTTTTTGTGCGAGGCTTCTCTGCTGGCTTTGCCCAAGCTGTAGGTTCTGCTCTCTGGGCTGGCAGATGGAAAATGTGTGGGAATGGAGTGGGGAGAGGGTGAGGTAGGAGTGGGGAGGGAGATGGATGCTGTGCATGGTTTCAGCATGCTCCAGGAAGGACTGGAAAGCATAAGGCTGGCTCACTATTAAATGGTTCTGTCTCATGGCAGGGGATGCTGGTGGTGTTTCCATAGCAAATGGTTGTTTTCTATCCTGAACCTCCCCTAGTGCATCTTCACTTGGCATCGCAACAAGATTAATGTGCATGTAGTCTGCAGATATCTCTTGGTGTGCTGTTATCTCAGCAGCGTGTGCCACTAAGCAGAGCTGAGAAGTCAGAGCTTGGAAAGAGTGGGAAATGGCATTAGTGGCCATGAAGCACCTGCACTAAACTGGATGCTCAAGCCTGGCAGTGCAGTGTTCTGTGCTCCAGGAGGCACCTGCTTTACGTGCAGGTGCAGTCCATGTTTCAAAACCCCATGGTGCTGTCCAGATTGTAGGGCTTTGTCCTGTATCTCAGTTAAAATTCAAGGGAAGTAGCTATTTTCCCTTTTCCCAATTGATTCTGCTGAGTGCTGTGTATTTTCCAGTTGATGTTCCCATAATTCCCACAGGACTGCACGATGCTTGTGAGCAGCTGTTCTGTTTAGCCCCAGGACTGGGTTATAGGGTTTGAGTTTGTGGCATCAGTTAATAAATTCTGTGAAATGCTTCAGGGTGAACATGATGTTATAAGGGCAAAATCATTCTCACTATCATGTTTGTGCAGATTTCAGCTGCCTGTCACTGCATACCCACAAAGAATTTGAGGAGAAGGCTTAACTGGTTTATTTTGGATGTGGTGCTCATGGATGTGGGTTGTTAGGGTAGTATGGGTACATCGTGGTTGGACCTGATGATCTTAAAGGTCTTTTCCACCCTGACAATCCAATGATTTCCCTCAGCCCGAGTGCTGGGAACGTCCCAGGGCTGTAGCATGGGATGTTGCTTACTTCCATGTTTGCTCTCCATGGTATTGCACTGCTGCTTCCTTTGCTGCCAGGATACCTCCCAGGACACCTCAGGAAATGGCATTTCCTGCCCTGCCAGAGAAGGCTCCCATGTTGAGTGCTTCAAAAATAAAGGCACGGTGTTGTGGCTTTAATCTGAAGGTGATCATTCACTCATTGTGAGGCTTTCTGGATCTGCTCTTGCAATCAGATTGTGCTTGCCCCGTGCATGCTGTGGGACACTGTAGCAGGGTTGTGACATGCTGTCACAACTTGGTTTCTATAGTGTCCCAGTAAATGTAGAAGCACTGTTTTTGTTTTTTTTTTCCCTTGGACCTTTCTGAGAACCAGAGGGGGATGCAGTTATGCCATTAACAAAGAAAATTGGCTCAATGTGATGCTCAAATGCTTCCCAGGAAAGCGTGAATCACCTTCCAGGTAATCAGTGAATGGAGAGGTGGAACACAAGTGAGTGAGACAACTTCCATTCCCCTTGCAGCAAAAGGCTCCTGCTTTGTGCACCACAAGTGTGCACACGGCAAGTCCTCGGCACTGCTCGTGAGGTGTGGAGGTAATTAAGCACCTGATTTACGTGTTCTGTCTTGAAGGAAATCTGTTTGTCTCATGAGCTGTAACTAGAGCCATGAATGAAGTGAGAAAAGATGCCAGTTAGCAGTACCTCGGGGCTCTCATGTGGGGATAT
Organism: Odontophorus gujanensis; assembly: GCA_013399175.1. Lineage (NCBI taxonomy): Eukaryota > Metazoa > Chordata > Aves > Galliformes > Odontophoridae > Odontophorus > Odontophorus gujanensis. The sequence continues at coordinate 72,274 of VXAB01003892.1, forward strand.
TTGTTGGCTTGTGTTAGATAGTCCCAGTCTCAACAAGAGCTGCTGAGAGGAGTAAGGGGAAAAGGATGATGGAGTAGTGCAGGATAACTGGCTGCTGTGAATGAAGCACTGCTGAACAGTAACGGCTGGCAGAAATTTCAGTGGTGACCACTGTGCTTTCAGCTTGACCTGGGCTCTGAGCACAGACACAGGAGCACATGTGGACACAGAAGCATTTAGTTATTTTATCAGGGCACACTGCTCACATTGTTGCTGTTTTTAGTGTTTGTCTGTGTACTGTTTGACTTCCTCATCCCAACTGGTGCTCCCATGGGGAGGCTGTACCCATGGTGTTCCTGCTCTGGACCAGAAGTCTCCCAGATGCTTCTGGCTGTAGGCCAGAATCCAAATTATCTTACTAAATCCCTATTGAAGTTGATGGGAACTCTACTTGTGGGGAGGGACAGAGGATGAGATGGGACAGCAAGCACTGTGTCAGTTTATTGTGTTCTTGTTGACACGTAGTAGCTGTGTGCACAATACTTCACAATCACAAAAAGATGAGATCCCTTTCCTAAACAATCAAAATTCTGTTGAGTAAGGGAGCAATTTGACTTGCTTACTTTACAGCTAGAAGGGAAAAATGATGAGCATCTGATGTAACACTGTGTATGAAGGGCAGCCCTTGGTGAAATACCCATCTGGGTCTGCACGCACAGGCAGATTGCAAACAAAGACAGAGAGGGAAGGAGGTTGATCTGGGGAAAAGTAATGACAAAGTAATGGAGTTGAGGGAGGGGGGTAAGGTGATCTGGTGATTGGTGTGTGTGAATGGGAGCTGAGAACAGAGCACAGCTCTGAAGAAGATGTGGAGGTGTGATCCAGGTTAAGCGTTAGTACTTTGGAGACTACTGCCTTCCTCAGCAGCAGGGCAGCACAGCTCCGGCTGTTTCCAATCCGCTGCTGTGAGGTGGAAGGAGCCAATGTTGTTGCAGTGCTTGCTTTTGTGATAATTAACACTGGCCAAACAGACGCCCACTCTCAGAAACCCTTCTGTTTTCAACAAGTACACTAGTTCTCCTGAAACATCACAACAAACAGAAGTGGAAACTAATGTTTACACTACAGCTTATTTCCATTTCCTATTTGTTTTTACCATCCACGTGGAAAGAGAAAAGTTTTTGCCCAAAAGAAACATGGTCTAGGGAGGGCTCTTCTGCACGCAGAAGAATCTAAGGCGATCTATATTCACGCTGACACAACGCACAGCCTGCCCTTGAAGCTTCTTTATCACAACAATACGATGAGCATCTCTTTGTGACACAGTCTCAGATCAGTGAGGAGATGCACAGAGTTTGCCCACTTTCCAAGCAGAGCCAGAAACTGCTTTTGATCCCTTAAGGCCCCGGTTCTCAGGGCACTTTTCTGCTTTCCCCTTCTCCTGCTCTGTGGGATGGATGCTCGGGATGGAGTAGGCAGATAAATGATCTGGAATTCAGCTTGCGTGTGACTTGTAGGTATTCTTAGCGCTGCGGAGGTGGGCAGGGTGGCTGCACGTAGCCTACCTCTCTTGATATGTACACGTGCTCTTTTGTTACCCTGTTCAAATGTTAATATCGCTTGTTCCTCTTGAGTATTGCGTGCAAGTGAAGGGAGGAGAAAGGAACGGGCTTGCCCATGCAGTGCTAGCTGCCACAGAGGGAGCAGCTCAGGGAAGGCAGAACTGAGACTGCCCCCCCAGCAGTGACAGTGGGGTCACCTGTGCAGGGTTTGCTTTGGATGGGTGACCCGTGGTCCTCTTGTTCAGGCTGCTGCTGTGAGCATTTCAGAGAGCAGAGCTGTGATGGAGATGGCACTGCCTGCTGCTCTGATGCTCATACAGATGCTTCTCACTTTTAAGTGATCTATTTCCTTTGATAATTTCCTAACCTTCACGTTATTCTTCTATATATATATATGTTATTTAAAAGTGCATGACTGCTTATCTCTTAATACCTTTCTTGCCTGAGCTTTGATTTCTAAACATGTGACTGCAGTATTAGTCTGTCCCAGATTTGCCAAGCTTGCAGGTCTCCTGACCCATTTTACAGCACTGTGATTTGCTTCCCTCCTTGCAACCTGCGGGCCACAGATGTGCAGCATTTGATGGCGAGAAGTGGCTCTGGAGCTGGGCTGAGGCCAGGCCAGGCAGCCCACGTAGGGCAGACCTTACGAGGGCTGAGACTTGAATGTTTCTGCCATACAGTTTGTGACATTTGGAAACGCGTGTGCCTCTTGTTTAAGCCGTCAGTGTCTTTTGTCTGGAAATAAAAAGGCATGCTGCAAAGCTCGTGTTGCAAACAAACTCTCAAATCTCTGTTTTCAAGCAGTTATTTCTAACTTCTCTGCCTGGAGTGGCTCCAGTGTCCCTCAGCCCTTTGCAGCTGGGGCTGGAGGGCAGCTCTGTGCTGGATGCAGTTCCCCATTCACTGCTTCCTTCTGCAGACTGCTGGGACAGAAAGTTGCAACTGGCATGAGCATGGGGGAAGGAAGCTAGGTGGATGGATGGAGGTTAGCACCAAACTGCTTTTTCCCTTTTACAATTCGGCCTCCCAGAAAGACACCCCACTGTCACCTGTGTGCTTTCAGAGCCTTCAGCCCCCTGCTGAGAATCCAGCTCCCCTTTTCAGCATTGGGTTTTGAACGCGCAAAGCCTTTTCCAGCTGAATTCAGAACTAGAAATTTGCTTCTGCTTATGATTTGGGGGCATCGCACAGGAGGAGAAAAAAAAAAAAAGTGTCTGGTGCTGTTCTCGAGCGGGATGATGTATCACTTCCCAGACACAAGGAGGAGGGTGTGACAGTCACTAACGGGCACTTCTCTCCCTCCTGGCTCAGCCGCTGCCCCGCAGCGGCGCTGCTGGAGCGGAGCCCCCACCCCTGCGGCGCTCCCAGCCGCGGCTCAGCGCTGTCCCCCGAGCAGGGCCGGTGCCGGGGGCGGGCCGTGCGGTGCCGCACATGCTCAGCAGGCGGCGGGGCGGCTCGGGCGCCGGCGGTGCGGCTGCGGGCGGCCCTGCG
>VXAB01003895.1:0-54831 GCA_013399175.1 Odontophorus gujanensis
TAAAGCTCTCTCAATGAGTCCAAAGGATGCTTTTTGGACCAAGGTAACCTCTATCACTAAGCTGGACTCTGCTTCTTCTATATTTTAAGCATGTCTAACACAGTGGTTTCTAGAGGGCTTCTGTTTGAGCAATCTTTTTTCTGAAACCTTCCATCACGAGCTCTCCAGACCTCCAAACTGCTGCTGATGAACAGGATTTTCTACAACTCCCGCTACAACTGCTCACATTGGCCAGCTCCCTTTTCCTGCTGCTTCCAACAGTGATTGTTAACCCTACTAAAAATGTACAAAAGCTCAATCTAGGGCATGCCTTCTGCAGAACGTGCTGGGGGAAGTTTGCTGGCCTGTGCCATAGTCCCCCTAAGCTTCCAGGCTTGTGGCTCTTTCATTTTGCCACTTCCAGGTGTGGCTGCCTAATGCACTGGACAAACTGCATCATTTTCTTCCCCCTCCCTTCCTTCAGCTATGCAGTTCCTCCATTTCTCCACCAAAGCAAGCAGCCTGCTGTCTCTTCTGAGGCAGCACACGTCCTCTCTCTGAGAGCACAGCACGCAGGTGATGCTCAGGGAGGAAGGCAGCAGATCTTGCTCAGCACTCCTGGCACAGGTGCACGGTTTCCTGGAGCTCCTCCGTGGTTCTGTTTTCCTCCCTCCCAGCCAGCACGTAATTCTGCAAAGGGAAAATAGTTACTGAGTGGATCAGTTAGGAACAGGGGCATCGCAAATTTCCCTTAATGCAGGCAGAAATGAAAGGAGATGGAGATAGTTATTGTTAGGAAGTCATTGTGTTTAAAAATCAGGCCTCTTCTGACCCGTGGTGTTTATGTGTCGTGGGACAGGAGGGGCCAGTTCTGCCTCTCAATGGGGAGAACATCTTCTGTGGGCAAAATGACCCACATCAGGACCTGAAAACCCAGGTACAGCCCATGTTTGTATGTCCACAATCTAGGTGTTCCTGTGTGGCATGCACAGTCTCTCATGGATTCAGTCAGAGCTAGAGGACAGTCTTTACCATTTCCCACAGTATACATCCCACTCCCAAGCTTCAGTCTTCCCTAATCTTAACACTGCAATGCCAAGCCCAGTGCAGGAAGCCAAGCCAGGCTTGTGGAGCAAATGTCAGCTCATATCTCCATCTCCTATCCAGTAGATAAGGTATGCAATGGCTATCAGGACATTTTGCCTTTTCCTTTTGGTTCCCGTGATAAAATAGCTGTTGAGGTGAGAGGATTGGGTCCATTGGAAGTACTTCCTTAGACCCAGAGCATCCCCTTCAGAAATGTTTAAAAACATAGGGACAGCAAGGGCTGATCTTAACTGCTGTAGTTGCAGTTAGCAGGGAGCAGATGGGGATGAGATCAAGTTAATACTTTATTTCCTGGGTTCCATTTGTACTGGATGGATGGGGCTCTGAGCACCTGAAGGAGCTGTAGGTCTCCCTTCTTGCTGCAGGGCAGTTGGACCAGGTGGCCTTTACATGCATATCCCTTCCAACCCAAAGGATTCTATGATTCTGTGGTTCTGTTCTGTGGAGGGGTCGAAGAAAGAACAGCCTTAGCATGCTTTGCAAGAGTCATTTTAATCTGAGAAGCAGCTCTTTGAAAGGGCTGGGGGAAATGTGTGGACCTGTTTCACTAACCCATGAATTAGCATCTCCTGCATGCTCTGACACCACCAGCCACAGAAGTGCTGGAGTTGGAACTCAAGGTAAAATCCCAGACTCTGGACAGCTCAGGACATCTGCTGAGATTTTGTGAAGGTCAGACCCATTCCTTCATCATATCCTTGGCACAAGGCAGACCAGATCTCAGCTTAGCTGCTGTTGCCTGATGACTTGGGAAGAGCAGAAAATAGCACGGAGAGAAAAGAAGCAAGAACGCAGTGTACTCCATTGGGTCAGCAGATCTGACCTGGAAGATGCATGCTGAGAGCCTGAGCACGAGAACCTCGTGCTGTGGCTGCTGGGACAAGTGTGTCTACATCAGTTCCTGAATATGTATGTGGAAGGAGCAGGTATTGGTATGCAGGCCCACTGCAAGCAATTCATCTGCTGCAAGCGCAGCTGTCTGCAGAACTGGCAGCCAGTTCAGAGCAGAGTCATAGAATCATTTCCATTTGGGTTGGAAAAGACCTTCAAGATCATCAAGTCCAACCGTCAACCTAACCTACAGAGCAGCATCACTAAGCCGTGTCCTGGTGCCAACAGGGGGTGAAGGAGGGTGGATGCCTCCAAAATGTGGTCAGCCCGTATCCAAAAGGGCCACGGGATTTGGGATGGGGTGCTTGCCCTCTGGCTGCACTGAATGGGGCTGTGAGCAGCCTGGGCCAGAGGGAGGTGTCCCTGCCTATAGCAGGAGGTTGGAACTGGGTGACCTTAAAGGTCCCTTCCAACCCAAACCATTCTGTGATTCTACTTCCAGGGAATCTAGAGGGAACCTAGGTGGTGCTTTTAGATCAGCCCTTTATCATTAGGTAAAAAGTGACAGGATTCAGAAGAAGGGGCAGCCCTGTCCCTTGCTCACTGTAATTGTCCCTGGGCTTTTGGAGAGGTGGCCCTCACCCTCAGACTCCTGGACAGCAGCGAGCAGAGGAATTCACCAATTCCCTTGGACATAGTCTATTTAGGGAAGGAAACATAACATTAACAGCAACAAAAATAGCCCAGATTTTCTTCTCATAACTGCTCCTTGTGGATAATCCATCTCACTTCTCACGGAGTAAGCTGCTGTAAGCCCACATCATCCTTCAGAGATGCCTGTTCCCCTGTGCTGAATGGCAAGGGGCATGTACAACCAACTTAAAGAAGACCCCCAGCTTTTAGGCAGCTAGCGAGGGAAGAGAAATGTCACTTTTTCACCATAAATCTCTTAAAGAGGCTTCCTTTCACGTAATTTATTTTTTTTTCATGTGGCTACTTAAAGACTTAATGAGATTTAGCAGAACATCAAGTGTTCCTCCCAGTCGTGACACAAGTGTCTTTCCCAGTGCTTCTGATGGGAGTTTGCCTGTGTGAGGCTGCAGCATTCAGTGCAGGGTTTCTCCCCCCCATAAGCACTGTCTATCCACGGACGCTGTGCTGTCTCCTCTGCAGCCCTGCTGGTGATCTGAATGAGATTTTCAATGTAAGCCTCCATTATTCAAAGCCCTGTTGCAACCTCCAGGATTTTGTAAGGCGTCTGTGCTCTCTGCAGCCTGCAGTAAGCTGTCTGAAACTGCACGTGTACTTAAGGAACAGCAATATTAGCTTCAGCCTCTCTGAGGTGTCCCTCATCGAGGCCAAGGGGTCCAAGTCAGGCACTAAAAGGGGTTTTGGACATCTTAGCTACAGATGTTTGTTGGCTGCAGAGCTGTGGTGGAGTCTGCAAAGGACATAGCCAAATCTTGTTGCTTTTCCCAAAGCAAAGTGCTGTCTGTTTTGTCCTCTCTTCACCTTTACTGTGTCCAGGGACCATTTATGATTAGGGCTTGTCCTTTTTTGCAGAGAAACTTCGGATGCTTTTCCCTGCAGCTCTGTTCAGAAAACTGGACCAGTCCTTGCGGGGAATTGGAGGGAGGAGTACTGGAGGAAAGTCAGTGAGCTGTCAGATGTCTTTGCTGCCTGGAAAAGGCATTTCCAGCCACACTGAGTGGTTTTGGGATGAGTCAACCTCAAGTTGACTCAACACCCCTGCACCTGAGTGAGATTCTTCCTGTGTGAGTGATAATGAGTTAGGTTTAATGTGAAGGTAGACTTCTCAATTAATTTTCCCCAATGACAGGCTGATAGTTAACCAATAATATGCTGTGAATAATGGCTTTGCTGGGAACTACATACTATCTGAAATATCCTGCTAGATAAGAAATACGTCTAAAGGCACCAGGACTTGGTGAGGAATTGTTTGAGATGTAAAAACAAGGTGATATTGAAAAGACAACAAATTAATGGATTACTTCTTAGTCAGTCCTGTTCCCACTCATGCTTCAAAAATCAATGTAACCTCCTTAGCTGGGGTGAGTTAGAAAGGGAGCCTTCAACCTTTAGCAGCCCAAGGGTGGGATTTTCAGATGTGATCAGCACCAACCTGGATGTGACTGAGGAGGTTGAGACTGCCCGATCTCCACTGGAGATAGAGAGGAGCCTCATTAGTTTTGTCAGTCCATCCTGAGTAGCACTGCTCACCCTGAAGGAGAACTAGAAGTTAATGCAGGATCCTTCATGCCAGCCTGAGCCAAGGTTTGTCCATTGCAAAATGCAGCAGTAATGCAGTTTTTTGGGTGCAGATGTATAGGCATCAGCAGTGGGCATCTGTCATCACTACTGCACCACTAGCTCGGTCCTGGCATGATTTTGGCATGGCCTAGCTCACTCCAAGCCACATAATCCCCACAGTCTGCCTGGGAGGGAGCACAGAACGGGTTGCTCTCAGCAGGATGTTTGGATATTGCCACCTTTGGATGGCAAGAGATGAGATGCAGGGCCAGGATGTGTCTTCTGGCCACAGTGCTGGAGACCAGCCCCTGCAAAAGTTTGGTTCATAGCAGAGGTGCAGCCACAGAGGACTATGAGTGGGAGATACCATGCTGAATGGAAAATCATACAATGGAGTAAGCACTTGCAGCAACCTGGTTTCCAGAAGTGTTTTTCTATGTGTGTGTAATGAAATGTGTGCATTCCAGACCCAAAACATGAATCCAAAAACCCAAGTTCAAATCCTCGTGGCCTCACACTGCAAAATTGTCTCCATTTATGCAGAGTCCCATAACCAAAGTTACTCCTTACAAGTAAACCATGGTTAACTCTTTCTACACAGCCTTTAGGCTCCAGAGGACTGGGTACCCAAAGGCTGACATGTCATGTACACCTCCTGTTTTGGGGTGGATGAGGCATTAATGCTGCCCTAAGTAAAGCCCTTTTCCTCCATAAGCAGAAATCCTCCTTCATTTTCTTTCTGCTATTTCTTGAGATCCATCAAGATAATAGAAGTGTTTGTCTAAGAAAAGCTTTCCCTCACTGAGTCCTAGATAACAGGAGATGGGGTGAAGGGAAGGTCTACCAGGGTCAGGCTCTGGACTTGGACTTGGGCTGTGTGACAGCTCGTAGGGCAAAAAAATACAACATTAAAACTTTTATCTGTGGACGTGGAGATGTTGGAGAGTTGTACTACTGGGAATGGGAGATATCCTTCCCACAGCCCCAGTTCCTTGTGAGAGTGGAGGGGTGAGCAGAAAAGCAATTGCTCGAAGCCATGTGGGCAAGGAAAAAAGGGCTTCAGTGAGTGTGTGCTCACTGAAGGAGCTTGGCAGAGAGCAGCTGGGTTATTTTCATTGAAAGCTTGCCCTGATTGAACCACAGTTTCCCTTTAAATGTTCCAGGGAGGCTCCAAACACACAAGCAGCTCGCTCAGGAGGCCGCTCATATGACCCAAGAGCTTTGCCAGACAGGGGCATATGGCTCTGTTCCTGCCTTCTCCCACCCCCCCTCACCAATGCCGGATGACAGATAGCAATTTGGTGCCCTGCTTGAAACGAGTCTCTGGTCCCCAGCCAGTTCCCAGCAGCATCGAAGCCATCTCCACAGTTGGCAGTGGGCACGTCTTGCTCTGGCGTGCTGAAAGCAGGCCAACCCGAGGCCCAAGGCAGTGAGTGATGTGGGGAAAGCTTGCCCTATCATCAGCCGTATTGTAACGGCACGGGGAAGGGCTGGGTCCTTGAAGCCAGGGGCAGCTTTTTGTTCCAGTGGGATTTTGGAGCAAGCCCAGCAAACGATGTCATCCTTCTGCCTTCTCCTCCCCCCACCTTCAGCTTCTCTGTCCACGGCTTTGCTGTAGTTCTTGCTCTGTTATTTTGGAGCTCTTGATAAAAACCCTTCTGTTCCACATCACGTGCCACCATCACGCACAGGACATGGCACAGCCAATGGAGATGAGTCACCATTCACGGGACAGCACTGGCAGGCAGCCAGCACTGCCAGTTTTAGGTTTTGTAGACTGTGGCAGTCACCAGGGGGGTATGGCATCCTCAGAGCACTGCACAAACATTAGCTCATGCTGCTCCTAGGAGCTGCGAGCTGGGAAACTGAGGCACGGAGAGAGAGGTTTGATTAGCCTGAGGTCTTTGGTCTTTATGCTAGAGGATCCTGGAGAGCAAGGTCATGCCAACCAGGTTCCAGATAGGAAACTAAGGCCTTTTCAGGTAATTTTGTGCAGCAGACATTCTTGGAGACACAGCTGCAAATTCATGGTTAGAGCACAGGAGAAGGTGGCTGGTAAACTATACAGAAATTCAACTCTTTGTCTTCAGGTTACTCTAGTGTGCTCTGGGGTTCATCTCAGGCATCCATGGTAACTCTGGATGAACAAGGTGGAGATACCCGCTGACATGTGCAAAGGAAACCTAGGGAAGATGCAAGGCAGGCAGTAGGCAGGGACTAGTCCATGTTTCTGTCCCTGACATTGACAAGGTAGTTTAGATTGACTCGGTTGACAACTGGCTCAAAATTGCTGAGCACTGAAGGAAGGAACGTCTTTGTTTCAGAAACTATCACTGTTTTTATACGACCAGCTTGGGGTGACAGTCCTGAATCTGGGAGTGCAAACAGATTTACTGAATCAGTGGAAATCTCCTCCTGAAATGACTTTTGTCCTAAGTGGCATCTGGCTGACCTCATTGCTCTCAGTGCCCTCAACATGATCACGTCTTCGTGCGGATGCTCGCTAACAGAGGGAGTCCAGCAGGCAGGGCCACTTCCCAAACACCCAAAGGTGCAAACTGACGTTTTCAATAAGGGAGTAGATGCATATTTTGGCCTCAGCCTGTCTTTGGGGATGGTGATGTTCTTTAACCCTGTTGAAGAGGCAGTCTCAAACTCCATCCTGTGTATACACGAACTTCTGAGAAGACAGAAAGTCCCAGGAGAGACAAATCAACCTGGGTATGACTAAACTGGTTGGTGCTGGCATGCCATTGGAGTCTGGGCTGTTGCTCAGACATTTTCACAGTGTGCAGAGCATGGGGAGCAGAGGAAGAAACAGATCCTTACTGTCATTCTTTGGAATCCATTTCCCTGGTGCCTGCAACTACTTCACTGCAAGATGATACCAGCTGCACCACATCCGTTTTTGTCACTTTGTCACTCCCCCTCACAGAAATGCTCTGCCAGACTTGCTTTCCCGGTGCCAGCCCTGTCTATTCAGCCCCAGGGCTGAGTTTCTCCCTCTTTTCAGGAAACCAGTCCCTTTGCCTGTATTGACAGTGAGATAATTTCACCATACACAATAGCAAATATCCATAAGCCATAAGGAGAGCACGGTGTGCCCTGTGACACTTCTCAATGACTGAAGACCTCTTCCTTTGGCCAGTAAGTGTGAACCACGCTGGATTTCTTTCTTGCCCTTCACTCAAGTCAAAAGCATTTCCAGGACTGAGATGAATCTGTTCCTCCAAGGCCTGCAAATCATTTATGTTTGGGTCTAACCGTGAACCAGAGGTGGTTTGCAGGATCCATGCATGTACTGTCTCACTGCTTGGAAGTGTTGCCTTGCCATTGCCTCACCCCCAAGAAACTGGCTGTGGGAGCTGTATTTACAGCAGGAAGTTCCTTTGCTAAGACCCAGCAGAGGATCTCGCTTCCCAGATCTGGTGATGAATCTGTTGGTTTCATCATGTTCAAAGCCCAAAGCACATCAGAACATGAGTACAGCCACCAGCTTTTGGTCATCCACGTGGTTCAATGAGCAGCGCAGTCCTTGGCACATTTTTAGCCCACATCAATTAGCACCAACCCCGACAATTCTCTGGCTTGTGGCAGGCATCGACATGGCCCAAGGACCGTTCCCAGTGAGCAGTCTGGATCAGGCCACCCTGTTTCAGAGGCTGAGACAGAATGATGGCCTGGATATAGCAGTTATCAGAGCTAGGTTTGCTCAGTCACTGATCTCCAGGCACAGAGCCCCAGGTTTGAGATCTGTGCTAGGAAAAGAAATTCCTGAAGTTACTTTTGAAAGTGGACAAAAGAACTTCTAGGGCTTTCCTTCACAGTGCTGATGTGCTCCTCTGTTTTTCAGAGTATTCCAGTCCCACCTGCAAGATTGCAGCATCCTTCCTATTTGTCCCAGGCAGATTTAAATTCTTCTCCGTGATGGTGGTTCTCATCTGAATTAAGAAGGAATATCAGGAGAAAAAATGCTGTAGTAAATACCAAATGCACAGTGTTAAAATTCAAGAATACTGTATGTGTTTGTGGCAAGAGTTGTGTTGTTTCATGCCAACTATCCTTATTCAGAGCCCAGAAATGGGTGGGAAAGATTTTGTTTTAAATCAAACCATATGTTTTCTACTCTAGCAAAGTTCTTCCCATTTCAGTGCATCCTAGTAGTGTTGTAAGGTGTGTTTCTATACTAAATGTTCCTGTTGGTAGAGTTCAAGGATTATTATGTCTTGAAAAAACTCTCAGTGAAGGAAGTTTGTTGGTATCTCTGTGGAGCGTAAATTGGAATTGACTCTGCTGGAATCTGTGAAGATATTCGAATATTCAGCAATTCTTATTCTCTCAGTTAAAATAATCACCAAAAAGGTGATTCTTTTCCCTCCTGTTACTCCAGGAAAGACTATTCTCGACATCAGAGAGAAAAAAACTAGATTTCATCCATCAGTGGCGACTCAACACTGAACATGTAACTGAGAGGCTACAGGAGAAGCTCAGTCAAACTGGGGCATCTTCAGTCAGTAGAGGCTGATTGTAGATCTATGTTATCTAGGTGTTTGGCTGTTCTCTTTTACTGTAAATGGATCTTAGGTGGGCTTTTCTCCCATTTAAGGTGCCCAGTAAGATCTGGGGGCCTCTGGGCCTCAGCATTGCTTGGCTGATGGCCATCCAGATACAAGGCTCTACTAACGGTCCTCTAATTTCAAAGATCAGAAGAGAGTAAGAAAAAAACAACAGAAAGTACATTTAAAAAAGCAGCAGAGGTCTGTAGAGGTGACTTCTGCACTTCTCTGCTGCCCTTGCTCCTTTGAGGTTGAGCTAGGTTTATGTTGTAGACCCATGATACACCCTACAAAGATGGATTTCAGTATGCAAGCAGAGACGTAGATATTCTGTCCTTGCTGAGGCAAGGCATCATGATGGAACATTTCAAGTGAAATCCCTTGGGGTCTCTTAAGGAGCTCTGAATCCCCCTGTCTGTGGTTGTTTGGTTTTGGGGATTTAGGTGTTTGTTGGTTTGGTGGTTACTTTTGTGTGTGTGTGTGGTTGCACATTTTTTGCTTAGTAACTGGAGTCTTCATAATGACAGGGAGGACTGCGTGGAGGGTAAGAGAAAAGTGACATTTCAGTCTTTGACAAAAATAGACTTATGCAGGAGTTCTCATGCTCTGTTTACAAACTGCCTTAACTGTGCCCAGGAAATCCTGTCTGCTACTCACCAAGCTCTTTACCACTGCAGAATTAGCCCAGGTAATTCATACCTGCATAAAAATAGACCAGGCTTAGACTGGACATTTATTTATTCCTATGTGGGTGGCATTAGAAGCAAGAGATGCATGCAGCTATTGGTGCTGAGAGTCTCTATGAAGCAAGTGAGATTCAGCATGCCCTTCAGAGGGAGAATGTCCCATGGCATTACAGTGAGATACTGGAGGGGCATTTGGGTAGGATAGCCTGAGTCTTCACTGCTGGAGGGTGGGTTTCCAGGCTATGTGAGCCCCAACTTGAGGGATAACAGCAGCCATCCCTGTTGGAAACAACTCCAAGCTAGCAAGATCCTAACAGCAACGTCAAAATGAGGTTATTGAAGTTTCTGGTTTATTGGCCCAACACCACAAAGGAAAGGCTTGTGTTGTGTTAACAGCCTGAAAATTGCATTCACTAAAGGGGGATTGTTTGCTTTTAGTGAGAGAGGAACAGTGAATTCTTTTCTTTGTATTCGTTTAACATTTAGGTGGAACATTCCATTTAGCACTTAAGTGGAAGATGCATTTCAAATTAAGTAGCTTCTTGCCATAGATGGCATTATACTAAAGAACAACACATCCAAAGGACAGATTGGTCTCATTGTATGTCCTCCTCTCTCCTTCACTTCATGATTGCCTACATCTGTGGGTTTAAACAGTTCACCAGACACACCTCACATTCCTGAGTGGTCTTAGTCTCCTGTCATGCATTGGTCCCCCTTCAAAGTGTGATTCAGTAGGTAAGTTCTATGAACTCCCTCATTAAACATTGATCAGTGACTCCGGTGAAAGTATGACCCTTCAGAAGACAGCTTTCTTCCATAGGCAGGTTTGTCCAGCCAGCAAGACAGTCATGCTGATGTTTTCCCCAAATGTAGCTTTGAGAGTACATCTGAGACCAGATTCCTACCCAAGCACTGACACTAAACTCATTCTCTTAGTGATGACTCTGGTACAATTTTGGCCAGCTAGCCATTTCCTAAAGCCTTCCCTGGTATGGTCATATAGGTCAGGAGCCATTCCCAAAGGGCAGATTGAATACAAGTGCTCTGTTCTGGAGTCTGAGAGAGTTGGTTTTTTTGCTGACATAGGTAAAAACAAAAATTTCAGAGTGTTCTAGGAGAGGGCCAAGTTGTGGAGAGCAGGCAGTGAACTCCCATGCCTATGGGGACTGTGTGCCTGTTGAGATCAACTTTCTTCTCACTGATGCAGCAGAGAGATATTTTCTTCCTCTTGAGGACGGCGTTAACTGTCTGGCTCTTGGGGAAGTGCACCTTGAATGTGTCCTCTGACTTGTGGCACCTTCGCTCGTCAGGAGGGTGTTGGAGCATTGTTAGCCTGCTTGTCCTTCAGCAGTAGGGAATCTTAATGTCACATCACCTGCATTTCTGTGTTCTGTTGGATCTGACAACTTCTGCTCTGCGTCTAACGTGGAAGAGCTTCTTTGTGCTATCTTGGTCACCGATGGTCCTGAGTAGAAGTTCAAAGCAAGCTGCGTTGCCCAGCCTGGAGCCAGGAACAGGTTTCCCCAATCCTCCTTTCTGCTCTCCTCACCCCTCTGGAGCTCAGGACCCTCTCTGGTGGGGATTTGGTGGATGCCAAATCACTGTTATGAGGGCGCTTTTCATCTCTTTCCTTTCTGCGTGCTTTGTCATCTCAGTTTGATCACCCACACTCCAGGCAGAGTCAATGGAACATCAGAGAGGCATTTCCAGAGGGCAACTCATCGCTTGCATCAGACAGCTCTCCTAGGGTGGGATAAGCACTGAGGCATGTGATGCAGGGAAGATCTTCATTAAGAGTGTTGTAAAACTGGGGGAAGGCTTGCCAATCCTTACATGGAAGGTGATTGCCAACATTTTCAACAGGAGATCTGACACTTCGCTGAGGGTATTCGAGGATATTCCAAAACAGAGAGCAGATTATCCCATTTCTGCTTGGCCTAGGGTGCTTGTGCCTCCTGCAGAAGATCAGTGGCTGGCTTGCATCCATGAGAAGATACAAGACTGGATGGCCTCAGGGCCTGAGCCAGTTTGGCAGTTCCTGTGTTCGCAGAGGATATGAATAGGAGGAGACATGACAGAGGCAGCCGAGATAACGAGAGCACAGATCAGACAAATGTGGCTGGTCACCTCTTCTGGCGGTACAGAAAAAAGGGGCATTTGGGAGAGCTGAAAGGCAGCAGGATGAAAGGGGAGAAAAGCAAGCCCTTTCAAAACACAATCCACAGTGAACCTGTGGAGCTCAGTTACTCAAGGCAGTGTTAAAGCAAAGACTCGGGGGAAGCTAAAAAGGGATCCAACATTTCTGGGGTCAGTGAGGACATCTGCAGTCATCCTAATTATGTGGAAGGAACAGGCTTTAGGAAGCATTCACATTTCAGGCCATGAGCCAGCCTTTAACTGGTAGGGGTTGGAGGGCAACTCTATGTGTGCAAGCTATTCTGAGGTTGCCTTAGCACAACAAACTGTTCTCCCTCTCTCAATACAAGGTTCAGGAATGATGGCCTATGATGTTCATCTGGTCTAATATGGAAGAGTTTCTTTGTGCTGTCTTGGTCACAGATGGTCCTGAATAGAAGTTCAAAGCAAGCTTTATTGTATCAGAAAGTCCCAGTGGGATTCAGTAGCAGAAGACCAGATGTTGTCCAGGTCTACTTGGAGATTGGTTCTTGAACTGAGTTACTTGTCTTGACTCCCTGCCTTTCCCAAACAGTCCCCAACATTTTTCTTATGGACTGGTGAATCTGTCCCATGAGAGATCCTGGGGAGATCAGGGCTGTGAGTATTCCTTGGAGGAAGGTCTCATAGGAGGTCCCTAACAAGGGAGCAGATGCTGAGGATTTGAAACTCAACTCTTGCCCAGTCTGAAATGAAATCAAAATGTTTGTCATGAGAACCGAGCAAAGGACAGGATATCAGAGCAGACAGCAAAAAATTCAGTGATTAAGTCACATCTTTTCCTAATGTCATGCTCTGGTTTTCCATCCCTGGTCACTCCAGTTCCAAGTAGCACAGAGGTAAGCTGGCAGTCCTATGTCCAAAGGCAGATCTCAATATAGAGTTAGAGTATAATTTGCCATGACAGGTGGATGCCAGTCCCCATCCCAGGAAGCATTTCAGTAAATCCCTATCTTTTACCCACATGTCCTCTGGAAGTGAATGGATCCCTCAGTTCATTTGGAATGGGATCCATTCCCCCTTGCTACACAACTGAATTCATCTGAGACAGCTTAACCTTCATTTTAAATTGTCCAAATGCAGTTGACACCCTTTGTAGTCACTGGTTTGAGGAAGACCCTCCAAAATGGTGACTTGTTCCATCTTCCCATGTCTGAGTTGGATGAATCAAGTCAACTCCTGATGGGAGTTCTGGTTTTTAGCCAAAATCATTCTTTCCATTAAAAGCAGATAGAGGAATGGAGAAGTTTCTACCACCAAAGTTACATGCAGCTCACCCTTTGGGCTTGGTTTCAACCGCAGAGTACTTTCAGAGCGTTCAAGGGCACCCAGAGTGAGTAAGCCATTCCTGGGTCAGACTCGTGGATGACGTTAGTGTTCATCTACTGGAATGGACTGGAGACACACTGGGGAAATTGGTTAAGGAGATGCTCTGAAATCCTATGAAGAAAATGAATGGCAGAAGAGTCTGTGCAGCCCTTTATTATTTCTTTAATGGTAAAGATCCATATTTTTCCATGTTGAAAGTGAAAAACAAAGGGGGGGGAATGAAAGAAAGAAGACTAAAGGTTATTCCTTCTGCTAAAAGAAAGACCAAGCGTCAGAATCTACAGGAACAGAAGAAAATCAGATCTGGAGTCTGATTCTGATCCCTTTTACTCTGATGTAAATAAATAGCAATAATGGATTAAAAAGAAGGGGAGAATGACTCTCAGGCAACGCTGTTAGATGAGCAGAATCTCTTTTGTATAGGAATACACTTCTACTCTGTGCGCATCAGAATGAAAACTGTTCCTAGATTCATGCTGAGCTTCAGTAAGGAACGTGCCACCCAAAGGGGAAAACACGATAAGAGGGTTCACTGCACAGAGCATGAGCAGCCAGCCAGTGATGGGGAGGGACTGAGATGCAGCACGCTGCGTTAAGCAGGTGCTGCCTTCACGCAGGGCTTGATGGAAGGGTTCGTGTCGTGCTGAACGCTTGCTGTCCAGCCCACCAGAAAGAAATGTTGGCATCTTCCCGTTTTTGTAAGAGAATCTGTCGGAGAATTAACGTCAAAGAAGAAATAGAGAACCATTTAGGCATCATTTTCAGCTTTAAAGGCACAGGCACCGCAGTAAGTAGGCAGTGTGCTATACTAACTGCATTCAAATTTTCCACAGCAGATAACCTGTAGCTGTACATGTCTTTAGTGAAAACCTTTCTCTTCAGTAAAATAGAATCCTAGGATCACTGAGGTTGGAAAGGACCTCCAAGATCATCCAGTCCATGTCCCTCAGTACAACATCTAATAGTAGCACGATGAGGAAGTGTAGAATGGAAATACTGTTCATTTTAAATATTATGGGGTTTTTTTGTATGTGATTTGTCTAGAGCTTTTTTAGATGAAATGTAAAGCCATGTGCAATTGTGTAGCGTTAAGAAGCCAGGTAGCCTGGGATGCCTTTCCATACGCTGTTTTTGTTCCTGCACGTACAAGGGCTTTGAAAACAGCAGTGGCAATTCAAGAGGAGCATTTGTTTGGGTCCCACTTGTCGATGGGGATTTTTCAGAGAGCTTCATTACATTTCTGAGGTGACCTTTTCTTCCCCTGACCCATCAGCAGGAAACAGCCTAAAATTCAACCTGCCCCCATGAGCTTCCATCAGCCTTCAGGGCCCTTCTTTTAGAGCCTTTTTTGCCTCTCCTCTTGCCCTTTAGACCCTTCCACATCTTCGGAGCCTTCTTTTGGATGCTCTTTATTAGTTTTACACCTTTATTCTATTGAGGTACCCAAAACTGTGTGCAGTGCTCGAGGTGAGATGCAGTACTCAAGTCTGTGGCCATTTGAGAAGCCCTGAGTACTGTGCCTCACTCCAGCTTCCAGCTCCAAAATGTTGTCTTCTGTATGTAAGTTTCTCCTATCTGCTGGCTCCACTGGGAGGTCTTGAATAGCCTAGAGTATCTCAAATGGTGTATGAAACGTATCTCAAATGTTTGCACTTAGCCCTAATTCTCCCTTGGGTATAATAAGAGGCATTCCTCAGCCACGGGCACCTCAAGGTGGTCTCTACCAAGGTGGTACTTCTACCAAGATAAATCTTGGTATTTCATCTCTCAAATGGGAACACTATGGAGCTTTACCTCACTGTGCTGAACATAAGGTAGATGTCTCACTGTGGGGACTTTGGGGCATATAAAGGGATCTAGGAGGCTAATTCTTGTGATGTGTCATTCAAGGCACATGGGCTTGACTCCTCAGTAGTGCTGACTATAGCCTGTGAGTCACCCACTGCTGCCTAGTGGGTGATATCAGGAGTTAAGGGCTGTCGTACAGCTGGTGCAGGGAGGTTTGAGATGACACCAGCCTGTGTCACCCTGGTTTGTTATGGGCAGGTGACATGGACCTCACAGGTCTGTGAGGCTTCCAGTCCCATGACAAGTGATGTCCTACTGGTTTAAGAGGGCCCACATAGGCTCAGCAGAGCAGAGCAGATATTTTCTACTCCCAAGGCTAAGCACAGAGAGAGAGGAGTAGGAGTGGGTTTTTGAAGTGACTTCAGTTTCAAACCAACCCCAGCCTGGATTTGATAGACAAACCTTGGGAGGGTGAGTAAACACACTCATGCACCTCATGAAGGTGCGTCAGTCACCATGTGCAGAAATTAAAGTAAAAACAAGAAAATACTTTTCATGTGATCCAACTTACCAGAAATTTTTGTTCTAGTTATAATTGGAGCCTGGGAGAAGTGAAATAGAAAGGAAAAGGTTATCCCAGAGTTCGTATCCCAGAGGATCCTATTGTGTGAAGAAGTCACAGGCTGGAAGTAACAGGGAAAGGTGGGAATTGAGAAACTCACAGCCAAGATGGCAAAAATCTAAGCATGCTTTGTCATTTAAGTATGGATAAAATAGCCAGGGAATGATATCTGTGGCACCCCAGTACTGGAGAAACCTTCATATTGCTCTGTGGTTGATGTCTGCCTCCTGACTGCATCCCAATGACACTCAACTCAAAGCTGCATTCGGCACAGAGTCGTGAATTTTTTAAACAATGGCAAGAGTCTGTCAAACTGTCTGGAGATGCTTCATTCCCCTCCTCGGATCAGAGCACAAATGAGGATGCAACTCATGTTGTGGTAAGGGTAGGACTCATCCCTCCTGCCCGCTGGCGTTTGCAAGTCCCCGCACTCCCCTGTCAAGGATGGAGACAGACACTTTGGGAGCATGAGTCAACTCCCCCCTTGTCCCACACGTGGATCTTAGGACAGGGTGAATCACTTTCTGGGGGTGTCTGCCTCTCAAGGAGACGTTCAGATGACTGTCAGCAGGCCTAGTACTGTGCAGTGTGAGTGACTCAACGCCCGTGCTCTAAGCCAGCTCTATGCAATTTACAGCAAAGGCTGTGATTAGTGTAGGTTTATACAGAAAACGTTACAGTGGGAAAAGCTTTTGTGTGTATACTGGGTTTTTGTTTCTGATGTATTTTATTCCTCTCCCTCTAAATGAACTCAACAGAAACATTTTTAAGCCAGCATGACACATCTGCCTCTTGTGGGCTGGCACTGCTTGAGTTTTCAGTGTTCAGGTACACCTAATGCCGTACGTGTTTCTAGTATTGCAGCACAGTAAGCCAGTACATGACTTTTATTTATTTATTCATTTATTTCTATCAATCATGTAAAGTTTTCAAACTGAATAGCTAGAAGGAACTGCAACAAGTGGCACTGACACACAGCAGCATTTACCTAAAAGTTCAGTGACATTTCCCAGGCTTCCAAAACTGTTTTACCATGCCCCTCAAAAATATAACATGCCTTTGGAAAATCAGGCAGGCTGAAAATAAATCCGATCTGCAACTCTACGGGGCTTAGGCTGTTCACTTTCAGAAGTCTCCATACTTCCCCAAGTTCTGTGTGAAAGTCTTGTGTGCTCTTATTAGTGGTTGAGGCTAATCTGGAGTGGTATCTGAAAAACCAGAGGTCTTTCTACCATCCCTGTAGGGAAAGGGGAGAAGGAAGGAGGATCTGAATGTTTAGGTGATGCTCCTGGAGGAATTTTTGGCAATGCCCCAGTCAAACTATAGCTACCCAATGATTTGGCTTCTCAGTCACGTGTCTTAGTCCATCACCAGTTCCCTCACGTGCAGGGCTGTTGTCCAGTGATCTGCAGTAGGAGCAAAGCAATGAGATGCCAATGGCCTTTATTTGTTTTCAGGAATCTCTCAATTTTTATGCTGGTGATTTGCTCAGTGATTTGTTCAATTTACCCTTGTGATAATCAGTGGTACTGCATTTCTAAAATATTATCACACTCCTGGAGTGTGATGGGGCACTATTTTATCCATTGGAGCAGATGAATAGTTTAAGTGTTGTCTGTAATGAGGAATAAGATCAAGAATCTTTGGAATGTTGTGGAATACCTGCCCCATGGCAGGGTGCAGGGGCACAAGCTGGGAGGTGAGGGTGACCCCTCAGTGCAGGCAATGACCTCACTGGTGGGAGTGATCCTATAGGGTCCAAGAGCACTAGGCAGAGCCAAATGGTCCATTAGCTGTCCAAAACACAGAGCAAGGACATAAAAGAGGTCTTTCCAGTGGGTCTCTGAAGGAGACAGATCAGGACTGGAGACATGACTCTGGGGCTGGTCCTAGGTCCGTTCTGGAGTCGGTGCTGGAGGCATGCTGCGTTTGATACAGGTCTTTAGTCTATGCTGGAAATAGTGCAGGAAAATTGCTGGAGCAATCAGGTTCTGTGTTTTGGGACTGTCAGAAGGTGCTGATGGTGTCTGTATATTCATCTGCATGCGACTGCTGCTAACTGAAGAGCTGCCTATTTGTCCCATTGGTGAATGCAAACAGAGCTTCCTTATCAAGGCAGAATCAAGTAGAAGTTCATGTGAATGCAGCTTGTAGGAAAGTACTTCAGAATAAAAAGGGTGCGAAGGAAACATAGTTGTTCTGCTCTTCCAAGGACGTGCTCCAAGATGGATCCCTTTCTACAGAAAGTAACCTTCATCCTTGGGCTGCAACCTTTAGATGGGAGTTTCAGAGTCTCAGATGTAGATGCAATCATGATGAGGACGGAGACTGTTTTCAGTAGGAACAGCAGAGCTGGGGTGGGGTGGCAGAGCCCACTGCTCATGAATATAAGCACAGGGTTCCGTGTCAGAAAACTCATGAATGTAGCATCGACTGCAATTCCCACACTGATCTTTCTGTATTTCTCTCCTCCAGACTGTAAGGACAACCTGGCGTGAGTTGAACCCTTGGGCTACTGAGCCTGCCCCAGATGCAGTAATTTAGTGAGCAGATGATGTTTTCAACCAATCCTCCTGTCTAACTCAGTGGATCTGTGTGTCTTCCGGCAGGTGTGTCCTCTGTGGCCTCCCTGATGTCCCTGGCTTGGGTGCTAGCCTCCTATCACAAGCTTCTTCGGGACTCTAGGGACGACAAGAAGAGTATGAGCTACAGAGGGGCCCTCATCCATCTCTTCTGGCGCCTCTTCACCATCTCATCCCGAGTTATTTCTTTTGCTCTCTTTGCTTCCATCTTCCAGCTCTACTTTGGGATCTTTGTAGTGGTCCATTGGTGTGCCATGGCTTTCTGGATCATCCATGGTGGGACAGATTTCTGCATGTCTAAGTGGGAGGAGATCCTCTTCAACATGGTGGTAGGGATTGTGTACATTTTCTGCTGGTTTAATGTCAAGGAAGGGCGGACTCGATACAGAATGTTTGCGTATTACACGGTAGTGCTGACGGAGAACGCTGCCTTGACGCTCCTTTGGTATTTTTACAGAGATCCTGACACCACTGACTCATATGCCGTGCCAGCACTGTGTTGTGTCTTTCTTAGCTTTGCTGCTGGGATAGCTTTGATGCTGTTATATTATGGTGTGCTGCATCCCATGGGGCCAAGAGCTAAGATCTTTGCCAGCTCCTGTTGCGCCGAGCTGCTCTGGGGCATTCCTTTGCCCCCTGATGTTGAGCCCATGGCACCCCAAACCCCTGGGTACCGGGGGGCCCAGGTTACGCCCACCAGAGCGGTCACGGAGCAACAGGAGGAACTCACAGCTGACACTTGCTTGCCCGTTTTCCAGGTGAGAGCAATGGTACCATCTACTCCATCTGGGCGACCCTACCCCCCCGAGGGGCCTCTCATTAAGATTGACATCCCAAGAAAGAGGTATCCTGCATGGGATGCTCATTTTGTAGACAGGAGGTTAAGAAGAACTATCAACATCCTCCAGTATGTCACCCCCACAGCTGTAGGTATTAGGTATAGAGATGGACCTCTCTTATATGAGTTGCTACAATATGAATCTTCACTTTAAAGCTCCTTAAAGCAAAAGTAAAAGAGGGGACCTTATTTTTGTTTACGGTAAACACAGATCATGAAACAAACACAAATCTTCAGATAAGCTTTCTTTCTGGTTGCTGTATGTATAAAAAAAAGAAAAAAAGATATTCTCTATGTTTTGTAAGTAAAAACAAAAAGAAAAACTTTTCTTTTGTTTTTTACACACAAGAAACAGTATTTCAACTTCCACACCTAGGATTCACAGGTGGAGAAGGAGGCATCTCCACATCAGTTTTATACCGTACACCAAGTGTAGAGCATTATTTATGGGATTGGTGCTGATTGAAAAATAAAAATAAAAAAAAAACAAACAAACAGACCTACAACTGCCTTATGCCCTTAGGTGCTGAGTTTCATTAAGTACTGTCACCTTTCTCATGCAAAACTCTTTGATGATTATATGCCAGGAAAATAATAATAATCATAATAAAAAGAACATGCAACTGAAATACAAACCTTAAAATTAATAACAACAACAACAAAAAAAAAAAAAGAGAGAGAAATGTCTGAAAATTATCTCATCGCTCTTATTGGACTTAACATTAAAAAAAGAAACAAACAAAAAGAAATGACAAAGAAAGCAAGGCACCCCAATGGAGACTGAAGGCTGAAAGACAATATCAGGTCTGCACCTCCAGTTGGTGGCGCATTTATGGCACCGTTTGGCCAAGCCCATGCACCTTGCCCAAGTCATGTTGTAAATGCGGCCCTGCTGGGGAGCCACGTTCCTCCTGCAGGTTGCCCACGTGAAAACCGTGGTCAGCTTGCAGTGTGGGAACAAGGCGGTGCGTAGCTGGTCTTGTCTTGTACAGCTTCACACCCTGACCCTCCACTGGCTTTGGTGGAGTCCATGAGCACTGCCTGAGCCCGCAATGAGGCCGGCCACGTTGATTTGTGGGAAGTAAAATAAGAGATCAGCAAATGTTGAGATCGTATACCAAAAACGCTGTACTAAAGCATACCTGCGCATCTCTAATAATTTCAGTAATAATAAAACTCAGCATAGTAGCAAAAAGCGAGTCAATTTAAAGGCACAATACTTGATCAGTGACTGGCAAAATAATTTGACCTACTGTATCATTTTAAGGCTGTGAAAGGCATACGTGTATTATTTGTAATCTCGTGTAAGACCTGTCACGTCTCATTCAGTGCGAGCCTTAAAGTGATTGTAAAGCATCCTTTGTTTCATTTGGGGCTTTTTGGGGGTTTTGATTTTTTTCGTTCTGTTCTGTTCTGTTTTGTTTTGTTTTGTTTTTGTTTTTAAGGAAAACAAAATCTGAAAATCGGGATAAACAAAGGAAGGAACAAACAACAACACAAACAACAACAGGAGAGCAACAAAAACAAAAACAAAAACAAAAAAACCAACAAAAACAAAAACGACAACAAACTTCTTCACACGGTAACGACCTGTAAACTGACTCAACGTCTTGAGATGATTTGGTGCTTTGTATTTTTGTTGATGTTGTTGTTGTGATTTAGCTGAGATTTCTTCGACTCGGTACGTGTGGGGAACTGCTGATAAAACTGTCTCGTGTCACCCTCGACTGTAAGTACATGGCAAGGAACAACACCACAGGAGCGAGGGCGTGGTGGTGTAGCTTAGCCTTCTCACCGCAAGGAGATTCTGCCGCCTCCGATCATGGCGAAGCGTAGCCGGTCACCTGCCAAGGGTCGCGTGGTTGTCTTGACATTTCCCAGTAACCCGCCCGCTGTCAGACCATTCGCATCCTTCAACTTCAGTTTCTGTGCTGGAATCTCTCGTTTCGAGCTCAATGACGGGGTCGCGTTTACCCACCACCCTTTTCCTTTCGGAGAGTATTACTCTTTTAAAGGAATATCCCCGTTTCAGGGCATCTTTTCAATCCCAACGCCCCTCTGCTTAGGAGGGGAGAAGCAACAACAACAGAAACGGTATTTTTACGTGAATACTGTAGTATTTTCTGTGTGTGTTTGCAATTTTTTATTCCAGAAATACTGTAACTGTCTAGGGTGCAAAAACTCCTGTGCTGACCTCTTCTGTAGAGAAAATCAGCACGGGGGGATATTTTTTAATTACAGTTACGATTATTATTTTGTTTTTAATTTGAAGAATCAGTTGTGGTTTGAATTATTTTTTTTTATTATAATAGCACTTAAAGAAACTAGTACAAATTTTATATAACAGTTTAAAGAAGCTGAATGCTTTCTTCGCCTGAATATACCTGAAGAGAAACATTTTTTTCAATCAGTGATCCTTTGCAGTATTCCGAGAGGAAAACGTTTTATTTTTTATTATTATTATTATTATTTCCTTTTTTCCAGTTGTGTCATTTTCTTTTGTAAAGAAACTTTTAACTCTTGTCCATCCCTTTTAAGGAGGGTGGGACTCATCTGCGCCAAACTAGAGACACACGGCAAAGTTTGTACAAAGCCAAATTGTCACTGGTACTGTAATTCCCAGTCAAACTCCATTTCAGGCAAATGTTTTCTGGGCTCTGATTAGAACCGATACGATGGCCACATTTTCGTGCAAAAGGAGGTGCTTTGTCTTGTCATCCCCTACCTAAATTCCCACTCCCTTGTTTATTGTGCACATATATATATATGAATATACACTTACATATATTTGTGGAAAGCTTTCATTTCCTTTCTGCATTGCCCGTATCCCATAGTCTGTCCCCTCTCAAGCGTCCTACTGATGTATCACCGTGTTCCTTCCCTAATCAATATGCTGTCTCCATCAAAAGAGATCTTTTGTGAAGTGAACCTGCCATCCTCTGAGCAATTTTGCACTGCTGTCATTAAAAGACACAGGTGCTAACCCCCTGACAATGATCTGGAGTTTCTCCTCCCAAGACTTCACTTGTTTCTTTTTCTGCAAGGACTCACCCTTCATTCCACTGTAGATATACTCTAATCTGCATCTCCAAGTCTCACTCCCTTCTTAAAGACTCTCTTTAGTCCTTCCATGAAGAGCTCTCGTCCGCACCTCCAACTTTTCATTGGCATGAGTATGAGAAGGGAACGGATGAGTGAACAACTCCACTCTTCCTTGGGGACAAGTCCTCCAGGAGACAGCACCCTCCCTTCCAAAAGCACCAGGAGAAGATTCCACACCAAACACATCAGACTTGAGGTCTGCTTTGGAGGTGTGAACGCATCTGATGGAGCAGTCGGACCCTGTCACTTTGCACCAAGACAGTGAGATGAGCCAGTGTGCCATGGTACGCTCATTGGGAGTCAAAGAGGAGACCCTTCGGAGTTGCCTGACCTCGGGAGCACCTGCAGCCTGCCTTCCCTCAGGAACGAGACCCTCTCTCCACACCACCACACCGACAGCCGTCCTCTCTGTCTCACTGCAAGAGCAGAGGGGCAAACCACTCCAGAAGTGACCTTACTTCTCAGTACAGTGCTAACTTCTCACAACCAAACCAGCTTGACTAAGGGCTTGACTCATCTCTGCTCCAAAGTCCTCCTTCTTAGGGTCTCGTAGTACGGATAACAACGAAAGCAGGTGCTTCCACTGCATGTTAAGACTGTTACATTATCTTTAGCCACACAGACTTTCTGCCTCTGCTTTGAGTCCTTGCTTTGAGTGATATCCACTGGCATCTTGATTTAGCAGAAGATTTCCAGTGAGAGCCCATCCCAGACATGGAGAACTACTTCCCTTTGAAAGACTTCATTGCAGCCTTAACGCAAAGCACGTGCCCTCCCAGCACACCCAGTGGACAGCTCAGGGTGGTGACCATCTCCTCTAGGGGCTGTCTGTGATCGTGTTGCCAAACGGCACGTTTTACCAAGTGTGGGGAGCAAAACTGCCCACGTCTCTTTGTTCATACTAATCCTAAAACAGAGAGTCTCATCCTCACCATTTTTTAATTTTTTTTTTTTTTTTTTTTTTTTCCCGGTTCCCCTTTTTTTTTTNGTTCCCTTCGGTTTTTAGAGTGCACCCTGGCAGGATGCTTTGTTTACACTTGGGGTTTTTTTTTTGTTTTTTTTTTGTTTTTTTTTTTAAGAAAAGATACTGTTTGAGGGGTTTTTTGAACTGGAGAAAACTGCGCCCGTAGTTATTCACACCACAAGCTGCATGGACAACTTCTCTGCCATGTTTGTGCTGCTAAATTCACCCTGAAACCATAGAAATGAGCCAACCACACCATGACAGGACAAAGCCAGGGCTTCACCGTCCCCACTGTTAAATTGTTCAGCCCATCCCTGGCATGGTTTTCACCCACTCCAGCAAGCGTGGGCTTGGGCACAGCTTGCACAGGCACTGATGCTTGCCAAAGACCATCCCCAGTTGGCAGCGTGGATGTGGCGACGCTATATTGAGATGAAAGAGTTTAGGAGCATGGATGTGGCCAGCACGGTTGGCTTTGAGGCCGGAATGGATCCTGGCAGTGCTTATTCTGCTAATAAAGATGTATCTGTATGACACACAGCAGGATTTGGGATTGTGTGGAGTGCATCAGCCCTGGCCTGGCATACTTCTGTTTTCTGCCCAGTTCGATGGATGAAGTATTTCTTAGTTCACCTGGTTCTTTTCGCTGAGCTTATTTTTCAAGCAGTGTCACTTTCATTGCGCTCATGTCAATGCATCCATCTCTCCATCCATGTCAGATGAATGGCACGCTCACTGGGGCAGCGTTAGCACATCTGCAGGCACTTAATTTGGAGACTTGAGTGATTCAGACCAAACCAAGTCAGCAATGGGCATACAGGAGTCACAAGGTCCCTGACCGTGCGCTCGTCATGCTGTGCCACCCACACAAGTTGTTTCTCATCCAAAGCACATCTAATCTGGACTGCAGAAGAGGAGCCAGTGTTCTGTAATTGCCAGTGGAGAGTGCAAGCGAGCCACTGGTTTCAAGAGTAAATGTGTATTTTGCTGTGTATTGGATGGGAGCTAATTGTCCACTTCACTGTGTCCATCTCTACACCTGCCAAAATCTCAGTAGCCATTTGCCTGTATTTTTATCACAGAGAATCACAGAAATGTAGGGGTTGTGGAAGGGACTATTTATTTAGAGCTGACCAGATTAAATGGGACAAAATGAATTCCAAGCGTTAGATAGTGGTCTGCTAAAACCCATCTGATGGTGCTGATAGGAAAGTGTCACTATTGACTTTCAGAGAGTGACCATCCCTTGCTCTTCGGATGTATTTCCCTATACACAGGATTCACTTCACAATGCATCCCTGCTCCTCCTCCCCAGCAGTGCATGAACCAAGTCACCCACACCCCCGCAGCATCACCAAACCTCTTGAAGAAAATGTGGTCTGAGGTCCACCCAGCACGATTTCATTGAAGCTCAGAGGTGCTTTGAAAAGGAAAACTTAACTACTGTGCATTTGCAAAACCTTTTAGTGCCTGCTTGCTGGGCAGCTTGGGCAAGAGACCATTTGGAAGCTGCCAGAGTCAGTAAAAAAACTGTAGGGACAGGCTTTTCTAGGATCTTCTGTTACTGGGTTAGCTTTCCTCTGGATTTTGTTCAGCTCCAATGAGGTCATGCAAAGTAAAACAAACAACAAAACCCACACAAAAAAAAGGTCTATGCCAATCCCCACAGAAGCCAAGGCTAGCTGGTAGGGACAACGTGAACTCAGTTGCACACCCTTTGCTTGCTGCAGCTTGCATGCTGTTACTTTGGCAGTTGTCTGCAGCCCTGGGCTTTGGGGATGGTCGATGCCCAGGGCTGCGATTGCTGTTTTCATTTTTCCTTGGAGCTCAGGTGTATTCTGGTGCAGAGAATCTCAGCCTGGTTTGAATGGGAAGATTGGAGGCTATCCCAAATAGACGTGGGCAAACCTTTCACTGTGTGCAGAGTGCATTTCCAGACCTTTGGGTGCCACTTATTTCTCCGTGAGCGCGTTCAGAATCGCGTCGTTGTGTTTGAACCTGGAAGTAGCCGTGTTGTTGGCTCTTTTCTGCTGTGGTGTGATGTGGGAAAGGGAGGACCCTTCCTTCTGAGCTGGAGATTGCCTGTGTTCAACACTTGTTCCTTACTTGAAGCTCAGGCTGTAGGATAATGAGAAAGTGTGATGACAGATAGCTGCATATGTCCCACTGGCTCTTGGCTGCAGAGATGGGAGGCAATCGGTAACAATTAAATCTGCAAAATCTAAAATGAACTTGCCAATCTAGTTGCTGGCAACCCTGCCTACAGCAGTGGGGTTGAAACTGGGTGATCTTTAAGGTCCCCTCCCAGCTAAGCTGTTCTGTGGTTCTATGAAAACAATCTGGGCTTTAATATAAATTCGGACGTACACGCAACCCAATTGGAATGAGCGATGTTGATGATAAAATAATGTGGACTGTTCTTTCCTGTTGTGTATTTTAGAAGAAACAAACAAAAATCCCCAAGCCACAGCAACAAGAAAGCATTGCGAGCAGACAGAAATCATTTGAGTGCACAGACTTCCCTCTCTCCCTCTTTGGGACATGTGCAGCAAGGGAATTCTTGGGAAACCTGTTACATGCAGAGTATGTACGAGTGTCTTTGAATTTGTCAACGGCTGTGTTGGTCAGATGTTTTTTTCCAGTGAGCATAGCAAGGGGCCACGGTTGAAAGCTCACTGCAGGTTTCAGGGTGATGGGACTCCTGGGTTTCAGCCCCAGCTCTGCCACGACGTCGCTGTGTAACCTTGGGCAAGTGATTTAACCTTTCTGTGCCTACAGTTTACCCATCTGTATACATGGGTACAATAATATTTACCTACCTCACAGGGGTGTTGTGAGGCTTAAGCAAATGCGTGCGGGAGGTGCTGGAGTCACGCCGTAACGTTGTTGTTCTCTCTGGGTTTGTGCTGTTATCAGAAAGGAGAAGTCAAGGGGTTGGTTACACCACGCAGAAGGAGATCCTGCTGGTCCGAGTGCGTGTTGAGAAAGTGATCTTAAGTCTTTCCCCTCCCCAAAAAGCAAGGAATGGAGAAAATTGTCGTGCGCCAACTCAAGAGCCTTTCCCTTTTCCTTTCTGTTTCTGGAAACTTGAAACTAAAGATCACAAAAGTATTTCTGAAACAAACAGATTACTGATGAATACTTGAATTTCTTTAAAAGATGCTCTCATCAGCCACGGTCAATGTGCACTAATCTTTTCAGTCATCAGCATCCATCTGAATACAGTGAAAAATTTGCTCACGCTGTTTTGGAATAGCCTGGACCTTGGTTGGGAGGCTGGTATTCTGTTTGCTGAGGAGTCTTGTAGGCGTGGGAAACTGGAGTCTCAACTGAAAAACGTGAAAAATCTGTTATTCTTTTTTGGTTTTGCCTTTGGGTTTCTTGGCTGCCTAGGTGCAGCACAGTAACTGCAGTTTGCTTGGTCATTCAGTAGCATTTTTCAAACTGTTTCCTTCCACCAAGGGTGAAGGTGGGTTGTGCAAGGGTAAACCAGAGTCCACACTGCTCATGTGCAGCTCTTCTCCAAGTACCTGCTTCCCTGCCAAAAACGCATCCAGAGAGACCAGACCAGGGCTGCCTTCACACCTATCCTCAACCAAAGCCCCCCTCACCACCAGCGGGAGTTTTGGCTGTCGATGATATATCCTTCAAGGTGGATCCATCCCTGGTCTAACCCCATAACGCTCAGTGAAACCCACAGTAATTCTCTCTAGAGCAGGGGAGGGGTCTAGTTCATTGCTCCAACTATTGTCTGCTAATTCAGAAGGGAAAACTCATGTTATAGAAGCCTTTCTTTTTTTCTGCTGTTTTACTGTTATTTTATTGTTTGAGTGTCCTGACCATCCTGTAATGTCTTGTGTTAGAAATGCAATGCGAGGCAAGACTTCCTGCTCCCTTCCAGCAGTGCTTTGTGAAGCCTGCTCACACACTCCTTACTCAGGCAGAGCCCCTGGGTTTTACTGTGGCATCTCCATTTGTCTCCTGAGTAAGGACTGAAATCTGGGCAGCGTTTCAGCAAGCTGTCATCTTCCCTAACCCAAGATTTGCCTTGCATGAAGCCAGAACAAAGCTGGGAAACCCTCCTCCCCCTCCTCCACCTCCGCCTTAGTGCGCTGAGTCCCTTGTGTTCCTTCTCTGTCCCTGTGTACCACCATAGGGAGGTCGGTCAGATCTCTGGCTGCATGGCCCAGTCTCTTCCACATCACCAACCATGTAGCTGTAGACATTCCCCCTGGGGTAGAGCACATTCAGAAGCTCTCTTCTTGCAGATGAGCCTCTTCCCATGAGCATCGGCTTTGGAGCTGCTCCTTCCCCTTTCATTTCCTCCACCATTTATTTTTCCTGTTGGAAGCACTCAGCTCAGTGCTTCTGGGTTTTCTTTTTACTGCTTCTTTTCCAAAAGAAAAAAAAAAAGAAAAAAGAAAAAAAAAAAAGATTGAAGCTGGAAAAAAAAAAAAACAACAAACCACACAGCAATGTAACTCCTTCGGTGCTATGCTAACTGCTTTGTTCTACCCAACCAAGTGCTGGCCAACGTACAGATTGCCCCTCTTTGTCCTAAGAAGCACCACACATCTGTGCTGTGAACAGGGATGAGCTGAGGGGGATGAGAGAGGGGGAGTGCTGTTCAGAAAGCGATGGAAGTTTTATGTGTATCTCGTAGAAAAAGAAAAAAAAGAAAGAAAAAAAAAGATGTAAATGCAGACTGCTTTCATAGCTAATTGTCAACTGACTTGTGGAACTAAGTAGGATATAGCCTATAAGGTATTGAGGGCATTATATATATATTTATATATATATATACACATATATAAGAAATGATGAAAAGTTCACCTTTATCAATAAATATCACCCTTTAATTTTCCTGAAAATGCACTGTTCAACAGTAAACACATCTGCCCGTGTTTGCAGCCAGCTATTTTGCTTTGAGCCACTCCAGCAGCAATGGCTGTTCCAACTACAGAGGTCAGCAAGCAGGTGTGAGGTCTGATCTGAAGTGGATGGCTCGGGGTTTTGGGGATTAAAGGGACTAGTCAACATGTATGTCTGTGTCTGTATCCACAGCCCTGTGGAGATATAGACGAGGATACATGCCACGTTACTGCAACAGTATATATGTTTTAATATATATATGAATACATTGTGAATTCCTAAGGGCTTTTCAAGATGAGGAAGATAGTTTCTGGTGAGAGCTGTGAAGAATTTGGGGATTGAAGGTAGGGCTGTAATAAGTATTCCTAGTATATTATTTTATAAAGTCAACGCAGGGATGAACAATCATCAGAAGCTTAAGATCCTTCTGGAGAAATGCTGTACCACCTGATTTTCCTTTCTTTAAGAAACGTGGAAGCCCAAATCAGACCAAAAATTAGGGCCACGTGTAGTGTCAGTATAAATCAGTAAAGCTCCTCTGATGTCCTCACATTCTGCATCTCAAAAACGATCCCTTCATCTGGTGCCAGGGGATCCTAAACAGAGCATTATGGCCCCACCGGGCTTTCCTGAACTGGTGATAAGAGACTTTCTGTTGTTGCTGAAATCCAAACAAAACCTTGGATGAAACCAGGCGTCTTTTTCCAAGCAGAGCCATGTGAATTTGGCAAACCCCTGACCTACAACAGGGGCTTTATCTGCCACCCATAGCAGTGGGAACAGCCCTGCTCATTCAGGCAACACAGTGGGTCCTTCTTTGTAGGAACTGGACCCCAAATTTGACTTAAAACCCTTCGGATCTAAATGACAGCTAGTACCAAAAGGGAATGAGAATTGTTTTCTCTCCAGATGTCATTCCCATCCATTAATCACAAGGACAAGGAGCTCATATCTTCCTGTTTTTGCCAGTAAGACCAGCTCCCGGTGCCAGAGTCCCCTCCCTCAAACCCAGCTACCACCACCTGCATGGCTCCTCATTCTTCCGCCTTAAAAACGAATGCTATTCTTTCCCAAGCAGCAAAGATCCAGGACAAATGCCAGATGATTACACCTGCAATCTGTTTGCTTTAGGATTTTATTTCAGTTTCAGAGGGCATGTGAGTACACACAGAGACGCATGCCCGCAGAAACTGCAGTAACCTGAAGTTGAAGCCACTTGACTTCAATGGACTTGCTCTGAGCTGACACTGCTAAAAGAGAAACCACGCACCAAGTGTTCCCCAGGCTCCTCCAGATTAGCACAGTTTCGTGCTGTTTCCATATAATTTGTGTTTGGTTTTGTTTTTGTTTTCCAACTAATACTGAAAACTGGTTAACCGCCAGTAAATTTACAATGGATAAGTAGTGGGAAAAGTGTACTGGTCCTCACTTATCCGTAGACCTCTTAGCACTACTCCAGCAATTAAGCAAGCCTTAAATTGGATGTAATTGCTACCATTTGGAGGAGAGCTGTGATGTTTTCTTATCTAAAAAGGTATCACAGCCAAGTCCCTTGGCCCTGTCTTCTCTACGTAGGGAGAGTGAGAAGGAAGAGACTTTACATAAACGTCAAAGTTTGCCATTAGCTACAAAATGTGCCCTCTATCAGAAGAAAACAGTGGTTTCGTCTAGTGGTTCCACTCTGCAAACTCTTTTACCATTCCAGCCTTTAGTTCCAGTGGGAATGGGTAGTAGTTTCAAAAGCGTTTAAATACTCAGGGAAGGACTATTTCAAATCTAGGTCTGGTGACTTCCATTTGTGTCACTGGGCCAAGTTCAAACCATTCCAGTAATGTGATTTCCCATGGTATGAAACCAGAGTGAGACAACAGCTGGGGTGGGGCCCGTGCGTGGTTCCCAGTGGTAACCCAATATGTGCAGTGTGTTCCCAATGGTGACATACTTGGAGACCTGACATACCACATCCCACCAGGCAGAAGGATCTCCACTATGTCCCATACCCAGGAGCTGTTTCCCTAATGTTTTTGGGTTGTTTTTTTTTTTTGTTTTTTTTTTGTTATTATTTTTTATTTGCAGGGAAATATCATCTCTTTAGCATGCATATTTTTGGATGGACTGTTGTAATATAGAAGGTAAAATCATAGTGCCTGAAGATGTATGTTCTCTTTCCATCTCTGCCATGGGCTGTCGGATAGGCAAACCAAGAAGATGTTAACAATGCCTCTGCTAGCAAATGCAACCTGCCCTGCCTAAACTCCTTGATACCATTGGCTTGTGCTCCAGGGAAGGTGATGAGGGAATGGCCAGGCTGTTGTCTGGCACCCATCAGCAACCCCATCTCCAGCACTGCATTTCTGCCATGCTTCCCCAAGGTATTGCAGTGTGGCTTTAAAGGTCCCTTCCTGCCCTGCAGAAGCGTTAGCAAGACAGGCTAGTGAAACACTTCTTGCAAATCTCTTGAGCACCTTCTGATGGAATGGGATTCTGTAAGTTGATGGCATCTCCTAAAATCAGCTTTCATCCTAGAAGCGTTTTTGATTAGTGAATTTTGATAGCACCAGAAAGTTGGCACAGCCATAGAGAATAGCCCAATTTAAATTCTAACATTTCAAAAGTGCCACTTTTCCCATCGACAGTGAAATTTGACTAATTGTCACTAGAACTCTTTGGTAACATTGAAAACCCAGAAAACGTTCCTGCACCAGATTCCTCAGATAAACCTTATTCAGTTATTATTATTACTTCCAAAATCACTGCAGAATGGTCAGGGGAAGCTGGTAAACGAGGAGTTCTTCTCATGAATTTGCAATGTGCTAAACCATAACCACTGAATACTGCCCATCCGCCTTGCAGATGATGTGAGGATTATGTCAACAGCAGCAAAGTGCTCTGAGCCCTTAATATCAGAAGTACTGTAGGACTGTGGCATTCATAGTCCAAGTAGTGCAGCACATCTCCTGGCCCCTGTTTTCACGCAGCCTAGTAGACACTGATATGATTTGGTTGTTTCAAGGAGAACTATCAAAAGCCACACTAAATGTCATGCTAAGCTTAGGGTCAACCTTCAAAATGCTTCACTCTTCCATAGGAAAACAGCCACAGCAGTCAGCTGAGGAGCCAGGGATTTCTTACAGTCATTTTTAGAGAGCAGAGGTGGAAAGAGCACGTGGGTCATCAGGTGCATTCCCAAGAATGCCTGTGCCACAGGCATCCCTTATCTTATGCTCCCACCCTGAATCCTATCCTCATGGAAATATTCCAAAGAAGGGCCTTGCTTATCCTAGGGCCTCTTGATCAGGCACATTAAACAGAAATAATGGCCTAATATTTCCTAGTAAGAAGTATATCTATTTTTTCCTTTTGCGAATTAAGCTTGAAACTCAGTCATGCCCATGCCTTGAATCTTGCCTTATTAACCACACTCAGCCCATTCTGGACCCAGGTCATTCGTCTGAAGTCATCCTTCCAGTGCTGTTCTGATCCTGTGGGGTTTGCTGTCTGTCATCATATTAGGATCAAGGATCTACCACTGAGATCAGGAGAGGTTGGCTCCTTCTTAGATCATTTTGTGAGCCACCCTCTTGTCCTTACTGGGTCTAGACAGACTGGGCTCCAAATCAGACCCCACAAAAAGATTTGAAAGACCAAGCAAAACTACTTCAAGTCCTGCATGGTAGCATTTCAGCACCATCCCCAGCTTTTGCCAGCAGGATGCACTTGGGAGGCATGAGGACCCCCAGTGACCCCCGCTCTGGCTAAGAGAAGCAGACAAGGGTAGGCTTTGATCCTCATGTGCTGCCACCGAGCTCCGTGACTGTCCCCTTGATTTGGTGCAGTGCTACTGAAAGCAGAGTCAGGCGGGCGTCACCGTGATGCAAATGTGGTGCTATTAACTTGGCGTAGAGTGCCTATGAGTCTCATCTTTTCTTGTTCACCAAGCAATCAGTTTATGCACAGGAAACACAAGGTTTATGTACTGCCTGCTGTGACTTCTCATTTCACAGGAGGGCTCTGAGTTATTCTATCTTGCTCCTCAGCTCTTCCTCTAATTTCTGCATCTTAGAGGGCAAGGTGTGCATGCGTGGGTGCTTGCGTCTCAATCCATGAGCAAAAGTGACAAAGCCAGGGCCAATCCAGAAAGTTCATTGCAGCAGAGGATTGGTCTGAGTGAATGAGGAGCGCGGGGTAAGCCCTGAGAAAACCAGACCCACACATTTTGATCTCTGTCTCCATCTGACAGCACTTCTGTAAATCTGTTGAGACTGTTGCCTGTGTCCGGGACAGTTTTGTCTCCGGGCTCCTGGGGAGTGACAGATTGAGATATTCAGGGCAGGGTTGTGTGGAGGGATGAGATCAGCCTCTCTGAGCACATCCAGCACGTCCCAGGAGGCAGCCCACGTCATGGCTGTGCCCTGATGGTCTTTGATCAAGCTTTGAGCACTAAATCCTGCTTCCTTTACACCGATGCAAGCGTCTTGAACTTGGCAAGACGTGGTCTTTTAAATTTAGGAAGGCTGTTTTTACAAGTGTCCAAAGTGCTAGAAAAGAGCTCGCAAAATCAACGTGCTCCTTTAAAAGACCAAATTCTGGTCCTCGTTTCACTGTATGAACCCTGTATGAATTTTTTAATGGAACAGCCTGGTTTTTTTGCCATCAGCAAGACCAGACGTTGGCCTGGCCCCACCTGCCCTCATTAATTCCCAAAGCCCTTTATTTATTGACACCAGTGACATTAGGGCAGCAACGTTTCAATTCTCCAGACCTCGTGGTGCCTTTTCTTGTGGTGCTTACCCTTTGCAGGACTCCAGTCAAGGCAACCACTAGCATCAAACAGCAACGCCAGTACTTCTTCTCTGGATTATGTGCCACTGCAGTAACAGACTTTAATGTATACATATATAAATATAGATAGATAGATAGAAATATTACTATAGTTATAATTATATATATATAATTGAGGTTCTGATGCCGCTGTGCGGGGAACAAACCGTTCCTCTGCAGGATTACACTGGGTGAAACCAACAGCTCAATATCTCATAAAGGCTTGCAGCCTTGGCAAGGAGCTTCTCTCCCGTGCATTCGTTCTCACGTCACCCATTTCTCCTCCTTGCAACAACGATTTCCAAACCATTTCTCCAAATTCTGGGGCAGATGATGCCACGTGGCAACATCGTCCTCCTGCCATGGGATGGGTGGATGTTGCCCTGCCATGAAGTGAGGACGATGGGACCAGTGGAGCAGCATCCCCAGGTGGTGGCTTTACCTTTTCCTTTGCACCAAGGGGATGCAACCCAACAGCTTGCAAGCGGTGTTTTCCCCGCTAGCCAACCACCCTGCCCACCAGCAAGCATTCCTATCTCATCTTCCCAAGCGCTCAATTCATTTTTTTTCCCATTGGGATGCTCGGTTTCCCACGCTGGGGAGGAGGGAAGCTGGCAAACATGGTTTGCTTTGCTCACGCTGGTAGCTCTGCCTGACTTCAGGGGGCAATTTATTTTTGTCAAGGGACTGCTGGGTTGGGTCAATCGTCACCTTGTCGTTATCTATCGTATTACTGAACCTATGGGCCCGTTTTGGATAGAACAGATGTTGAGTGAAGGTATTTTCTACTAAAGGGAACAACACCAATAATACTGTAAAAGGTGCTAGAATCAAACCTCATTTTATATACTTTGGTTCTTAGAGAAAAAAAAAAAATTACACAGAATTCTTCCTGTGCAGCCTTACTGTAAATTGTAATAACCAACTCTTTATCCAAAAAAATAAAAAAAATAAAAAGTGAAAAGGTTAAAAAAGGACAAAAATGAAGTGATCCTGTATAAAGTGTAACAAATATGACGTTCCTATATAAATGTAAATGATCAGACATATATTAAAATGCACTTGAGGCAGGCGGCAAGCATGGAAAGCTTTTGTAGCACACTTTTTAATGTACAACACCTGTCTTTTCTCATTCAGTTGGTGCAAGAGGGAATGTGCCAAGACACTTCTATTTCCTTTTAATTGTGTGTAATTTTTTTGAGAGAAGGGAAGAGGAATGGGAAGGAGGTGGGAGGTTTAGCTAGCAAGCAAGCCTGGAATATTCATTTCTGTTTTTCCTCTTCTGGCTCGTTTATGACTGTGTTTGGACTCCATTTCTCAAACGCTTTTTAAAGCTTTGCTGCCTGCCCCAGGTACTTGGTGTAACTCTTACCTCAAGAATGCTTACAAAAAGAAAAAAGTCAGTTGTTTTTTTTTTTGTTGTTGTTGGTTTGGTTTTTTTTTTTTTCCCATGTCTGGAAAATTCAAACAAACAAATGAAATCAACGACAACAAAACAATTGAAAACATGAACAACCAGCAGTGAATGGAGTCGTAAAAAATATAAAAGAAAGAAGTCAAAGCAGAGGTTTGGTGATCAAATCGAGCCATTCTGGTGCTTTTCCCCTTTTTAGTTTGCTAATGGTCAAAATCACACGAGATGGGCTAGGACGAGTTTGTGGTCTTAGGCTGTAGCAAAAAAAAAAAAAAAATGTATCTAAAAGAATACAAATTTGCATGGAAAAAAACTCTGATGGAGCATTTAAAGAATGGCTGTTTCGATGTCAGACGTTTAATGTTAGCATGTGTGTGTGCTGTATATACCTTTTCATGTGTGACATGTACAGTTGACTGAGGAAAAAAACATATGGAACCGAACAAAAAATAATAATCAAATGCTATTTTATCAGACGATGCACTTTTTCACCTTGATGAGAAGCCACTGTTCACAACTATGCAATCTTCCAGTTTCTCTCTCTATCTCTTCTCTCCAACCTCAAATTTCCCAACTATTTTCCATAACCTAAACCGTTTTTTCTTTCGTACAAAGAAACACAAAAAGTTCCAAACTCTGGTTCAAGGTGAGAGTGCTACTGTGACTTTTCTCAAGCGATAAGAGCTAACAAACAGATAAACAAAAGGGGTTTGGTTTGGTTTTGTTTTTAAGAAAAAAAAGGAGGTTCAGACATGACCCTTTTTCCCTTTTTCTTTCTTCTAAACGAATCGATGTTTTCTACATGTGCCAGGCTTCTGTTGACTGTTTCTTGAGTTTGGTTTCATTTCTTGATTCATGTTCTCTCTCTTGGGTTTTAGGATTTATTTATTGATTTGTTTCCTTCTGTATTTATTTTCTCTCTCTCTTTTTTTTTAAGTCTGGTTTTGTATTGTAGGTATTGGGGATGTGAAGATGAAGGTGAAATTTGGCTTAACTTCAAGTGTTTTAGTACATGTGTGTGCTATATGTATATAGTTTTCTACATAGAAAATTTTTAACGCACTTTATGACATGTATGTACAAAGTTGTCTATATAGAAAAAGTAGTGAGTAACCTGACCTTCAAAGAAGAGAGTTTTGATTAAGAGGAGTTCAGATATTTGAGTATCTCATGTGCGCGTGTGTGTGTATTATATACTATATTATATATTACAGAAATATATAATAGTGTATGTCCATGTTCGGGTGTGTATAATAGATACACACATCCAAACACATGATCATGCCCACCTATACCATAAGAGTAGAGGTTTTGCATTTCCTTGAAGTTTTCAAGCTACGATAAATAGCCTGGCTCTGTTCAGTAAACTTCCTCCCTATCCTTGGATGAAAGGTAGAAAATTATCCTCCTTTGTTGCCCCCAGTGCACTGTGCCCTTGTCATGGGAAAAATGCGTGCATAGATCTAGGAGGATTTTGCCTTTATAGCCTTTCTTTTCCCACCTTGGTTTACCAGTGGGTGTAGAGGAAGAAAATACAGGTCATCCAGCCAGTGATGAGCTCAGGAAACCGGCTGCCATCTCCCCTGCCACCAACTCACCATGCCACCTAAGCAACACCTCTCCTACTTCTCTGTGCCTGTCAGATTGGGGTTGCTGATTCTTTCCAAGCCTTTAAGCACTTTGCACTCATGGTCCTTCTCTGCCAGTACCACAGGGTTCCCCTCAACACCGGTGGGAGGTGATTTGGGCCAGTTTACAGTGAGATCTTCAGCATCTTATCCTTGTACTCCAGCTCTCTTCTGTTCATGAAGCCCACCCCTGCCTCGTCGGTGCATGCTTTGACCTTCATCACCCCTCCTTTAGGTTTTAAATGAGCAGTGGTGTTCTTCTTTCCACTCAAGGTTTCTCAGTCCTCGAGAGCCATGTCCCATTGTGCTGAAGTAATTACAAGCCCACTTTTGTACCACATCTTACATGTGAACTTCACATTTCTTGGGGTAGGGCACATGAAGTTCCATTTCTGACTTCATGGCCCATCGGAAACTTGCCCATTTGGTCACCTTCCACGTGACAGCTAGGCTGGTATTATACTCCACTCTGGATACAGAAAGGGCCCTTAATGGAGCCAGCGTAACTGGGACGGACAAGGGAATGGGTTTGTGGCATCTCTTCCACTTGTCAGTGAGAGTACAAGTGTCCACATCAGTCTGTAGCAGCATGGTTGTCCTTTCAGGCCATCTTTCATCTTTGAGTCCTAAACTAGAACATCCTATCATCCTTCCTACTGAACTTAAACCCACAGTTATCTGAAAACTGCCCTTCTCAGTCAGTTGGTTGAGCTGTAGAGCCAGGTGGGTTTGGAAACCTACTGTGATTGCTCCTGGTAACTCAGTTCTCTAGAAAACAGCATTCATACCTAGAAATAATATATCATAGGAGACCTTGCCCAGCCTTTGATGTTACACATTGTCTATTTAATGGTGTAATATGTAATGCAGCTGTATTGTCTCAAGTGTCTACTTCTCCATACTTTGAAGGTTCTTCTACCTAATAGCAAGTTTCAGACTGCGGCTGGTGTTTGCAAGGTGTGTCTGTCCCTTGGACTTGCCATTAGGATGTTGGGATCTGTGTGAATGATTAATCCCTCTCACAAATCAAAGACGGTCTTTTTTCCCCCTGAGTGACTTGAAGGCAGGACACTTAATTTCCTTCCCTGAAAATACAATGCTGAGAGGTGTCCATCTAAAAATGAGGCCAAGAGGAATCATTTTCTGCCCCAGTTAGCGGTTTGTAGTGAAGCTTTAAGAAAAAAAAAAAAAAAAGATATTTTTCTAATTGCTAGATTCAACAAATGGAGGAGCCTAGAGGTCAAATTTGACTCAATCCACAATCTTGCAGTCCAAGTCTTTTAAGTTCACACGCTCCAGTTTCTTAAAGGCAGTACGTTGGAAAGGATTCTGTCTTCCATGGCTCATCCAGAAAATCTCTGCAAGGGAAATAAATGCATGGAGGACAATTGGTGATATATTCTTCCTCTCCATGTTATCCAGAGCCTTCAAAACAATGCAGTGAACCCACTTTTAAGAAACCGTTGGCAAACAGCAGGAGAGATTTGCTTTGTGGACAAGTAGAAAGCCAGTTGCAGTTTTCTGACCCTAAGGGGGAGCATATTTCCTGTCCTCTTAATTGGAGATGTTTGTTCCAAGTGCTTTGCCTTCTGACTCTGTGAGCATGGGGTGGACATCTTCTAATTTAGCAAGAAAAGCTGAATATCCAGTGAGTTATCATGATTCCTCCTGTATTTAGAAGAGAGATAGGGGCACCTCCAGGTAGGGATTTCTCCTGCTTGGTGTCCAGTTTAGTTCAGTCATGTGCCCTTTAGCTGGTTACTTTTAGGTGAGTTGAATCCCACCTGAAGTGGACAGGATTTTCCACACTTCCAAACCATTTCCCACCATGTCTTACCATGAGACTGCTTCTCTGTTTGCTCAGCCAACAAACATTCAAAGTTATCTCCTTCAGCAGAGCTCTGTGCTTGCTCAACATCCCCTACCAAAGGGATACGTTGACACCAGGCAGTCAGACTGAAGAAAATCATGCTACAATTCAGACTTGGACCCACTCAAGAGGGGGAGAAATTGTCACTTTCTGTGACAGTCTCCAGATCATGGTAAAGGTTCACAAAAAACCTTGAAAATTAATATACAAGGAATAACCTTCCTTCTGTTTTCCTGCAGGATAAGGTCATTCTTTGTCTAGATGAAAAGCAAAAAAGGAAAAACTGAGCTACAACAATGACTTGTTCAAATACAGCGAGCTGATAGCAATCACATTGGCTTCTTCATCTCATTAGCAATCCGTTCCGGTCAATTTTCCTCATTTTCTTTAATTCAAGCACCACATTGTAAATGACAGGAGAGTAAAGGTCAGATTGCAACCATTTACAGAACAGCTGAGGAATCACACTCCTTCCAGGGCACTACTTCCTAACTCTGCAGAGGTTGAGAAGGTATGTTTGAGCAGCAGCAAGTGGGCTGTCTTATCTGGAGCTTTAAATGCTTTTGTCTTTGTTTCACATTGAGCACC
Organism: Odontophorus gujanensis; assembly: GCA_013399175.1. Taxonomy (NCBI): domain Eukaryota; kingdom Metazoa; phylum Chordata; class Aves; order Galliformes; family Odontophoridae; genus Odontophorus; species Odontophorus gujanensis. Next base: position 38,027 of record VXAB01003895.1, read on the forward strand.
TGAGCTCCTTCCATCCCTGCTGGAGTGTGGCTCCCCCATTTTGAGATATGAAGGTGCACACCCTTTCTTTGCTGCACATACCACTTGGATGAGGCTGGTCCATTGGCCTGAAGAAGAGCCTTCACCAACTGTCCCATGCTCAGCCACTCTTATCGGGAATGTGCTCAACCAGTCTTGTTGGGAATGTTTACCAGTATCCGTCCTGCTTCCCACTGCTGTCATTAGACCAGCTGCTTCTCATCTCCATATCCTTTCTGCTATGGAAGTGCCACCTACACACCATCCTGGATTGACAGACAAAATATAGAAGCCAGTAAGCCTAACCTTATTCCAAATGCCTCCTCTGAGGTTTGTGATCAGAGTTAAGAGCCCCAGTCATCCAGGTGCCTTAGCAAGTCTCCTTGTAGGAGTGCTGACCACGCAGCCAGATCCCACCAGCTACCCACGCTGGTCACCCCAGAGCCCAGTCACTTCAGTGGTGCCGTCTTTCTTGCCACGTAGCTGCTGTTGCCTGAAGAGTGCAACAGAATCCATCAAGGGGCTGCCCTTCTGCTGAAGCCTTCTTTTGTTGGCCACTGTCAACAAGTCCGAGCTAATATTCACAAGCACGTGTTGGTGAATGTAGCTTCAAGCATTCCCAGGGTGTGCTGCTTCCCCTTGGCCACCAAAAGAGAGGGGAAATGGCTTATCTTTCTTTCACTGAGTGCCAGTAGATTCCCTTAGAGTTCTCCCTCTTTGTGTTCATGCACTATGAGTACCCCTGGAACACAGGCTATTTTTCAGAGCTGTATTATCAATGCTGAACATCACGAAAAATTTTCCCTTGAAGATGGCTAGTTAGTAGAAAATGCTTCTGATTTACTCCTGCCTTTCCCCCGGCTTTCCAATGGCATTGTTTCTAAGTGGACTGTAATACTGGTATCAATGTTAGTAGGACCCATTGATCAAGTAATCAAGGCTCACTGCTGTGTTGGATATACATATGTTAACGACAGTTGCGTTAAGCCAAATTTAGCAGCTGGATTCTTCAACATCCCTTTGTTTTGTATCTACCTCACTATGATTTCTTTGATTTCTTGTGATTTAGTGTTGTATACAATGTCAGAGGTGAAATGTAGATAAAAATATATATATATATATAAAAATATATATTTTTTGCTTTGCAATAAAGCTCAAAGCTATAACACTGAATATTCATAAAATGTCATAATCTTTATTGTGATGTTCCCGTTTTAGTTGTAAAATCCTGTCTGGATCCTGTTTTCCTGTACACTAGAATCAGTGTTGCGTTCACGAGTGAATGATTATTATTTCTGTTGCTTTCCCACTTAAGCGATGTTTTTGAGATGTGAGATAGACACCAGAATTGTCAAAACATGAATTGGTTTATGTGTTTTTTTCCCCCTATATAGCCTGCATGTAACTCGAATCAAACAGTGACATTGAAAGAAAATGATTTGCAGTCCTGATCTTTCAATTTTGGCTTGTCTGATCGTAGCACTGAATTTGGCAGGGAGTGGAAGCAAAAATAGAGGGACTACTAGGGTGAGCATAGGAAGGAATGAAGGAAAGATATTCATCACAATTTGGCTGAAGAGAGGATTCATTCTTTGAAATAACTGAAATGAAATGTGGCACATCTCTATGATGGAGACTGCACTCATTGAGCTTAATTCCAGGCAGTGAAAAGTTAGCTGTGTGCCTCATGGCAGTCCCTGGGCCGGAGGCACACATCCAGCTCCTTTCTATTGGAATGGAGAGAGACAAAAAGTTCCCTAGGGCTCTTCACACCTGAGGCACTTGTCTAAGATACGTGGGATACAACTCCTTCAGGATGGGTGTATCTCCTTTTCTCTGTGGACAGAGCAGAGAAGATGAGTTTGGATTAGACACCTCAAATCTCTGGGTTAAATTCAAGTTCAAGGACTCCCATCGTAAGTGCACAAAGATCATCCTGGATAATGAAAACTCTCACAGTGTTTTGGTCACGTGCATTATTCTGAACCAAACAACTTGTGCTCTGTCAATGGGGGGGATGAGGAAGGTGGGAGCTCCTGCCCTCTTGGCAAAGTGGGAAAATAGAACTCTACCTGTTGCTCCTATGTTCATGTGGTGGATAATATCCTTAGGCCCAGGGACTATTCAGCAGTGTGAAAAAAATGACCAAAATCTGGCACAGAAATACTGGCTGAGTCCTACAGAAGGGAGATGAGTGTCAGGGAAGACTGCTGAGAAGAACGATGCTCTCACAGGCTGGAATTAGGGGGAAAAAAAATACATTGAGCCCAACCACTGGCACTCTTAACTTGATTTGAGAATAGATCTCACGCACTGTCTTCACTGGGAGCAGAACAAGGTGAATCCTCTCCATTTCCCTCCCACCAGACTGTAGGGAAAAGAACATTTTCCTTCCCTGCTTTGTCAAAAATGAATAAGTAAATAGTAATGACCAGAAAGAATCAGACACAAATAGAATGTGACATATTCTTTAAAAGTAAGGAGAAAAAAAAATGCTACTGAACTTAAATCCAGTTATTCCATAGGGGGAAAAGGAAAAAAAAAATAAGGAAAATAAAGACCTGAGAAATGAAACCCGAACATGAGCAGAGGAAAAAAGGAGGGAATGTTACTGGGTTTCACTTAAAGCACGTGACAGGACTGCAAAACACCTCTCTCAGAGTGGGGTTCACAAGACCTCCTCTGCGTTGTCTCCTCTCTACAATTTGCACAGTTGCTCAGCAGTAACAGCGATTTTCTTTTTCCTCATTCTGATCTGGTGTCTGTACAAATCTGCAGTGGGTTTCTGGTTTGTTTTTATTATTGTTGTTGCCTGTTCCCAGCTATTTCTATCTCTACAGTGTGGTACTTTGTCTCTACGGGATGAAATACAGATGCGTTCATGGGATTGTATAGCGGATGGCATTACAGGTTGGAGTTGATTGGGAAAAGGAAAACAAACTAACAATGCGAAGAAGAATATCGATATGAAAAGTATGCTTCCAAAGTGTGTGTTTGAATTTGAGCATTTTGTCATTTCACTGAGCTTTTTGAAAGGCTTATTTTGAAATAATGAGACTTTGTGACGGTTGGGGTTTTTTGAATACCAAAAAGCACAATTATCGTTAAAATGTTATCATTTTTATTACGTTATTTCACTCTTTGCCTATCTGGACATTATCACCCCCAAATTTTGACATGAAATATATAATCCTTTATGCCCGCTCATTAATCATCTTGCATTAGGCAAAAGGGAGAGATGCAGCTGTTTCATTTCTGCTCTGAAACCATACAGAATTCCCGGCCTGATCTGGTTTCTGTTTGCTTTAAAAATAGGGTTGGATTTTTTACTTTGTGGTTATTCTCTTTGATACTTACCATGAAGACAACGAGGTCTTCCTTCAACTGAGTGACAAAGAATCTGTGCGGTATATGCAAGAGACAGCCTCGATTTTGCCACATCTGCAGTGAACTGTGGCATGTGAAGGACTGGGTCATGCAAAGTGTTTGTGGATCTGATTTGGTCATGCTGATAAATGGAACCAAGAAGGCAGGCTTATCTGTGGTGCATTCCTCAGCTGTAGGGGGAGGTGCTGACTTAATGCAGGTGGCCAAGTAGTGGTAATTCAGTCCTCAGGTGTTCAGAGTTGGTTGACTGATGAAATGGGGAAGTCTTTCATTTCTTTGTCTGAAGGGAGCCTACATTTGCTTCCCTTATTCTCACAGATGTTTCACTGATGCTGATGGGATGCCTCCAGTTTTGGTCATAGAAGCATTTCCTTGTTAAGTCTATTTGTTGCATTGTTCGTGTGGTTATATCAAGATGATTTGCTAATGTTGAATTTGAGCTTTTATGTTCTGTTCTTCTGTGGCGTTGACTGTGCTTTACTGAGAATCTCTGCGTCCCTTCCATCATATACAATAGCTCCGCTCTTTTCCAGGTTGTAAGATCTTTCATTACTGTAGAGGTGCTGTTTATTTTGGTGATTGTATCACAAGCAAAATCTAGCTTTGGAGGAGCTGACTTAACATTTATCCTGGTGAGGAGGGTGTGCTGTTTGAACAGAAGTCTTCTCTCTGTTGGCATTTCCATGACAGATGACTTAAAATGCATGGATGTAAGAGCATTGGAAATGTCTTCTGCTAAAAATTGGATCTGAGCATAGGTTCTGGGGATGGAGCCCCTAAATCAAGTCTCACTGGATTTGGGTTTCCATTTGAACCACTAGCGTATTCTAGAAGGCAGATGAGTCTGGACAAATTGATGCTTGCATGGGTTGTGTTTGGAACAGAGTGGACAGCAGAGGGTGGTCTCTTGTTGTGCAGAGGATTCCTTGTTGGCAGCAGCGTATCACCAGAGGTTAGGGAAGGTTCAGCAGGTTACATTACTGCATGGTGACCTTACTCTTGTGGAGGCCTCTCTGGGTGACCAGTTGTTTCTGTCTTCAACAGGAAATGCATCTGTTGTCTTCTGAGGCTGCAGATGAAGCCAAGTGACTTCACTTTCATTCCTGAGTCGCTGGGGGATTTCTTGAGAGCACCAGTAGTGTTTCTGAAGCAGGTTGTTCCCCGTGGGATAGTTAGCATTGAACCCTCACCCTGAAATGGGCAGAAAATGCAGCTGTGAGCAGGAAAGGCCTGATCTGGGGCGCTACCCAGAGGATAAACTCAATGGACTTAATTCTTTTAAAGCAGCTTTTATACAGTGGGTTTGAGAAGTTGGATGGCACCTGAGTCAATTAGTGCCCCTGAAATAGGCTGTGTCTCTCACAAAAGCCCGCACAGAAGGCAGGGTGCGTGTGAAAGCACCACGAGCATGGTATTAGGCTCATCCACCTGAGTAAGAGGTTCAGACCTTTAATGAGGTCTAAGAGCACAGAGCCAGGAGGATTTGAGCCTTGTTTCCATGCTGAGAGCTGCTGAAGGCTTTTAGTTCCTGAAATGGCAAAGAAGTAAGAGTGGCTTCTTTCAAGAATATGAGGTCCAAGCTGCTCTGAAGGTAGCCGGGAGTTAAACTGACATGAGATCAGGGGCTGAGACCCTTTAGGCAGCAAAGCAGTGGCAGTGGCTTGGATTCTGATTTATTCTCTCTGTGATCTCCTGAGACTTGGAATCACAGAGCTCTTAGAGGCTCAGGTCGAGTCAGGATGAATGGCAGCAGGGGAAGGATGTGCCCATGCTGTTTAGAAGCAGATTTGTGTCCTAGTGTGATGACAAATAGTAAAACTATACTTCGAGTGTCTCTGGGTTTCTCAGTGGCTCTGTGGCTGGGCATCAGGACGTAGCCAGAGTTGTATGCTGGAGAGGCCAGTGCACTATCAGAAGATCCCACAAAAGATACAGGAGCTTAAATACACAGAAACAAAATGCACACTGAAGTCCTTCTCTGAACTGTGCAAAGGAAGGTAGGGATATGAGTTAGGTGATAGTGAAAATTTGCTTATTACGGACAGTCCACTTGTCAGGAAAGGTTATTTTTCAAACAAGCAGTGAATCATCTTAGATTAATTCTGTTTGGGTCTGGAAATACCAAGTGGTTGCACCGTCTAGCCCACAGTCCTGCATGATTGGCACAGCTTTGGCTGGGGACAGCTACCTTTGTCCCAAGATATTCTGTACCTGAGGAGGAGGAAGCTGCAAACAACAGGCATTTTGGTTGTGGGCTGCTGGTTTTGCGGGTTAAAAGGGAGTGCCACTGGGAAAAAGACTGGGGCTTGGCACCATTTTGTTTTTATAGATATGGTCAACGTGGCCTTGGTTAAAAGGTGCAACAAGCTATGGTGTGAGAGCCAAGTGGAGGTGATGTACCCTTAGAACAGACTAGACCTACAATCAAGTCTGTGCTTAATGAGAGAGACAAGGTTTGAGGGAGAGATCCTATCTTTTACTAGAAATACATATTTTATTACTAAAACACCTCCCCCTTTAAACCATGCCTCTTAAACTATGCCAGCTACCAAAACACGTCTAGGGCATCTTTAGAAATGCTTTCCAATGGACTTTGTCTCAGTATTGTCATTCCAGTGTCAACAAACTTCTGTGGCCCTTTTGGTCCTACGTCATTTTCATATCCCAGGGTACACACCAAAGCAAGAGACTTCAACTTTGCAAGGTGCCAAAGGTTGCTTATTATGTCCAAAAATACCATCCCTGTTTTCCACGTGAGCTGAGGGGATCAGTACGTTCCAACAAGAGCCCGGAATTTTTTTGCTCTATGCCTTTCTTTTGTTGTCCTGCCAGCAGAGCCCCAAGGACAGCATATGGCCTTGTTACACTTGCTTTTTCTTAAAAAAAAAAAAATTAATAATAAGGACACCAGAGTACCACGTGAGTTTTAATAGTGTAAAATGGGCTGTGTTTTACTCTATTTTCCTCAGCCAAAAAAGAAAAAACATTGGAATGCAGAATTCATCAGTTTTATGGCTGGCTGCATGTTCTTGCAATAATTCCTTATTTTCCAAGCTTGAGGAATGATAACCTCCCCCAATTCCCAGGCTGATTTAAAATATCTTTTCCTCCTAAAATAATTCCCTCAGGGTCTGATGCTCACTAGCAACTCAGCCCAGGGCTTCCTCAAAACTCATTGCCAGGAGCACTGTAAGAATTTGCATCCAAGTGGCCAATTTCCCTCAATGCTGGATCATAAAGGTACAAGGAGGAGAATTTTGCCTGTGGCAGAGTTATGTAAGTAGTGGAATACACATTTCTGTTAGCCTGTAGTGAGTTCAGATCTCGCCTTTTACAGATGGGGAAGTGGAACATCTGCATCTTGAAGATCCCCTTTTCATTGTTCTGAAGCAGTTGGGAGTTTCAGGACAGACTTTTTTAGGACCATTTTGCTGGGCTTGATTTTCAGAGCAGTGCAGAGTTACAGCTACACAGGCAGAGTGGGTGAATGTAGAAATGTGCTAAAACCCACACTACAACGTGGAATCCAGGGCAGAGAAACCTCAGATCTACAAAGGTCCTATGAACTTCATCTCTTCATGACACCCTCCTTTGCAGTTTCTGGAGAGACTTTCAGATTGAGGACTAGTAGTGGATGAGAGGCTCTTCTCCCCTTAATCCTCACAGGGAAGAGGTGAAGTCGGAGTTGTTCTGCACTGTGAACCCTGTGGAAGTTTTTGTCTCATCAGCTTGGGTTAAGGAGTTCACAGATTCAATGGAACAGATTACTACTATTTGTTTGCTCCATCCAGTCCTGTGTTCAGCACAATGGGTGCTTTTGCATCATTTCTTTTTTTCTCTAAATTGAAAAGGTTTTTTTTGTTGTTGTTTTGTTTTTGTTTTTGTTTTTTTACTGGAGGAGAAAAGATGCATTTGCCTCTTCTTACACCATGACAGAATCAGCCTTGGTATAAACCAGACCCAATTCAAATGGAGACTGCCAGTCAGTTCTAGGTAGCACAAAAAGCAGACATCATCCCTAGCACTATACTGGAGCAGTAAAATCCTTTTCTCAGGACAAGAATTGCCTCATTTGCATGATGAAAATGTCATCTGAAATAAGTCTGGTATTAAAAATTAAACCAAACAGCTTCAGTTTTCAAAACTGAGAATTTCAAGCCAGTGCAGGAAAGAGAGGTTGGCATAAGCGAGAAGCACAGATGAACATGGACAACATTAGAGCAGTTATCTGTGCACTGCTGATATACAGCAGTACTCTGACTCAACCCTTCATTTACGACGTGCCCTTCATCGAACTGTTTAGCTGAAATCACCAGTGGACATATTGCTTAGAGCCCACTGTGGTTTCAGCCTTCCTGGAGGGAAATTGGGTGATGGAACAAAAATTCTTTACAACATACGATGAAGCTCTTTCTAGATTATTTCACAGGCCCTCCCATGTCTTGCAAAGTTCTCACCAAATCCATTTCTTCCCAGTACAGGTGAGAAAAATAAAATAGTGTTGTTTTCTCACAGCTCCTGAGTTGTGGAGAAGGTGGTTGGGTTGTCCTTCCTCTGCAGATGTCTTGGTACATTTGCTTTGCTTTAGGAAAATGAGAAGGAAGACAATGGACAAGGCATTTATTTTGTTCTGCTCTGCTGTCCCTCCCATGTTGTAGCACTTCCTTTTCCACCCTTCTTGCTGCGAGATACTTTTAATTCCCTTTAAAATATGACTGTCTTCAGAGAGACTCTGCTTACTTCTCATTTGATGCCATCTGAAAAGCAGGGTTTAATGTCTGATTATTTTCATGTCAAATAGCTACACCTACAATGTATTTAGCTGCTCAAGGAGTTGGAGGAGGAGATGTATCCTTCAAATCTGTGAGCTTTGGCAGCCAAAAGTACAGCCAGCAGTTCTCTCCCCAGCTGTGTCTTGGCTGTGTTACCACAGCAGGATCTCAGGTAGGCTGGTTTTGTAGGCACTGTGGCAGACTCTGTGAGAGTACCCATCCATTTTTGTTCTTTGATAGTTTGTCTTAGCAGCAGTAATGCAACTTGTTAGCACATAGTTTATTTGCTGTTTGGTGTTAAGGTTTATTTGGTGTCCATCTCCACAATAGTTATTCAACTATGTACCTCGAACATGTGAGACAAGATGTTGGTATTCAACCTCTTTAGACATCTCCCACAAAGCTTCAGTGGGAACCTCTGGAGTTTATCTAGATGTTCACTGAGTCTTCATTAGAAATAATATCTCCTCCATGTAAATGATTCTTGGTCCTTTAGCTTTTCATTTGTTCTATAATGTCCTGACTGCTTTGGGAGGAAAAAGATGCAAAAAATGGATCACTTTGCACTCCTATTTGCACAGTAGAGCTTTCAAACAATCTAGTTTTCATCTTCTGCCCCTGTTCAGAGTTTTAGTGGAGAAATGTAATCTGATGAAACTCTAGAAATCACTTTCAGTCCTGATCTTCTATCTGGACTTTATTATACTTGTGAATCTAAATAAGTTTGCTATATGTGGTAGAACAATTTTAAAGAACGAAGACCAACTTGTCTGTGGGGTGGTGTAAAGTTCTTCAGCACTTCTTCCAGATTTCTACTGCAACACGTAGAAACAGTTCAAAGGTTTGAACTGTGAAGTCTGCCACCTTACAATTCAAGAGGAAATCTTGCAGTGTACCCTCCTCTTTTCCATGAAATGGACATCCTTTTGCAACCATTTGTCCTCATCTTCAGAAGAGGGTTTAGTGGAATAGCATCAAATATCAAGGGCTGAAACATTCCCTGTGTTCCATAGAGCACAGATCTTGCAGATGTCTTTGCAGATGTCTTGCTGGAACCAGGATGCTGTGAGCTGCTTCAGCAGGCAGTGTCCTTGCATGACCCAATGAACAAGATGTATTCGTTCAAAGCCATTGCCTAAGATGAAAAGCAAAGGCTGTGCACAGATGACCAACCTTGGAAAACAGTCTACAGGTATTTTTAGGTGAGAGAAACTGTTCTGAGAGTTGATTTGGGAAAGAAACGAGTTTTTTCAGCATGAAATGAAGGAACAAAGAAGAGAGCTGTTACTTCAAGAGGGACTGGTAACCTCAAGGTGGAATGGGACGACTCTGAAACATGTCTGTACTTTGGAAAATCCAAAACTTAACAGATCTTTAACAGCTGCTAAGATACACTTTATCTGACTAAGATAACTAGAAAGTTAGCTCTCCAAATTTAAGCTATTGTTGCTCAACTTTCTTTTTGTTTCTTAGAGAACACTCCTAGCAGCAAGTCTCTGGAAATACCATTTTCTTTTCACTGACTACAGAAGGAGCCAAGGGAGATTTTCCAGTGCAGTGTGGATATAGGAGGCCATTTTCACTAATCACAAAGAGAATTATTCTCTGTAGGAATGGGGCAACATTGCTGCTGCTCATCTTCTATCCATCATTCATCAGAGAAGTTCAGACATTAACATCCAAGGGGCAAAATCACCATACAAGGTAGAGGTCTTCACCGTTTCCTAGAATGACAGAGTCTCTCCTGCTCAACTAGCATCACAGACTCATGTCCCAAGGCTCTATGTAGTCCAGTTTTAAGCAATTAGCTTGGCCAGACTCTGATCATTTTTTTTGGGAACCAGGCTTTTAATCATCTGAGTATTTTCTGATCAGGCAGTAAGAAGTCTCCATGGAGTTCTCAGCCTTTTTGGGTTAGGCTTGCGATTCACAGTCTTGCTATTTTTTGTGATCTAGGGAGTGGTGCTGTTCCTCTTTTCAAGGCATTTTTGTTGGTTTTGTTTGTTTGTTCGGGTGTGGGGTTTTTTTGGCTGAATTTCCTTTTGTCTTTTAAACTTCTTTTTGATCACAGCTAAATAAATGCCTCTTGCAGTGAAGACTGAGAAGCACAGCTAGCACATGCCTTCATACTTGGGCAGCTTTTTCTGGTGATTCATCACACGTTGAGAGGAATGCCTTGTTTAGTTAAAGCTCCCAAGTAAAAGAGCACTGTGATGGGAACGTGTCTCATCCTTGAACCTTTCATCTGCATAGGCATGATTCCTGACCAGGGATTTTGTCAAGTTCCTTACTTTTCTAAGAGCCAGATCGATACAGGCTTTCACAGCTCTTGGTAGATTTCATCAGCAATGGCAAACTCTTTTCAAAAAGGAAGTAGCTTTTACAAGAAGAAGGTAACCAACATGTGTGTGACCTCCTCAGAAGCGCTGGGAATAATCTGAAGTGCCAGGAGAGAGACACAGGGATGGACGACCTTTGGAAGATAATTTGCCATTGTCTCCAGCTGAGCTCATAATGGTCTTTAGCCTCCGGCTGGGACTTCATTTAGCTGAGGAGTGCAGATGTAATTTTCAAAACATGAGTATTTTTTCCTTTTAATATAAAATATACCCTCTGAGAAATTCTGCAGCCTTTCCCACCTGACAATACTGTAACTAACCTCACCATTAGGAGCAGGGAGAAAACTTGAAAGAGGGATTAATCCTACTCAATTTTCACTCTCTAAAAATTGAAGTGCCTTGCCTAAACTCTTTAGATCTTCTTCCTCTACTATCAGCAGGAGACAGGCACACTTGAAGAGGAATTCAACCCACATGTCTCACACCACTTCTTTGGGTCTAACTTTCTTGCATCTAACTTAAAGCGAGATGGACTTCATCCTATTCATGAGTAAAGGCAATGTGAAATGGAAGTCACAGAATCAAGCACTAAATGCTGCTATAGGGACAGGGACATTTCTGCTCTAAGATTGCATTTTAGTTTACAAAGTTTAGGTTTAGGTTACAAAGTCACTGGATACCTCTTCTTGGTGCTATGATTTCACCCACAGTCTGAGAACTTTCTGACCATCTTTTGATTTCTGTTTTCTGGTTTGGAGAAGTCTAGTTGGTTTTAAATTAAAATCAACATTCTTGATTAAATCAGCAAGTTTTTACTCTTTCTGTTACTCCACTACTGTGCTTCTACTATTTTAAAGCTTGTTTAGCTCAGAAATGACAAAGCTGCTGAATGCTGCTAAACATAGGCAAAGTTAAACAATATTGAGTTGTAATAGAAAACAACTGTAGAGCTATGGCTAGATCATCCTCCAGTTCCAATTCTTTTTCTTGTAAATCACTTGTTCTCCTTTCAGTGCCAACTCCGGCCCCAGGACAGTGTGCATAAATCAAGCTGGTGTGCAACACTGGATACCATTCAGCAAGCAGTTCAGGGACAAAGATTTGGAATAGGAGAATAATCTTTCAGGAAGGTGTGTGTAGCCTCTCATGGATTTTGGCTTCAGTAGTTGTCATTAAAGACTGAACCTGATCCTCTTTGTGATGAGCAATGTAAGCAGCTGGATGCTCTAGTCTAGCATAGCTGTCAAGGTCTGCATTGCAGTCCACAGGAAAAGGCTGGTACTTCTGGGAAGTGATCCATCTTGTATCTGTCTTAGGATGGAAGGAGGGATCCTTGGCAACCCCATCCACACTTCTGGCTGGCTAAATATCTGTGCAGTGAAAATAATAAGACTTAATCATCTGTTCTATGGAATTTCAGCTGTGCTTCCTGCTCACCCTTTAAAATGATTCTTCCAACTTTAACCATACCTGATACATGGAAATTATTTTTCACTTGAGAGAACATCTTGGCACTTCAATATTGTCCTGATTTCACCCCGAGTTTTGTTTTTCTTGTTGGTTTTGTTTGGGTTAATAGGCACCACTTCATCTTGCCCTCCTGATAGTTGAGGAACGGAGGGACATATCTCACCTAATCTTAAATCAATAGAAGTGGCTTCTTCACCTGAACTTGTTGACTATACTCTTGCAATAGCATGGTCAGACTGCGAGGCATCACATTTGGTCACCTCCATGATAGGAAGAAGAATCACACTTCCCAAGAGGCTGTTTCTGTCTTTTGATCGCAAAACAGGCAGAGTTTAACATCAGGTTGCTGATGGTAAGTATCTGACCAGCAGTGAGGTGGCAGGATGGCTATTTCTGATCTTCATACATCTTCCATTGTGTTGTTTCACTCTGCACTGCCATGTCTGGTGGGACTTGCCAGGTAATGCATCCACCAAATGCTTCCCCAAGGGCTTAGCCTTCATTATTTGAGTAAACAAAGTGGAGAACACTGCTTATATAATGCAGAGGAAGAAAACTTGGGATTTATTTCCAGAGGAAGCCAGTAGAATTAGCTATACCTTGTAACAGGGATGAAGGATTCTTCTAGGGTCTTCTGCCTTATCCATTAAGTTGTATCTGTGTGTGTCTAGGGCACGTGTAGAGACAGAAACAAATGCGCATGGACAGGGAAGATTTACATTTATAGTGATGGTTCCTCTCAGAGTGCTAGGATGTTTTGTTCTCCTTTCAGAGTGGAATCTGTGGGATCTCAGTTGCATGCATCCAACCCATGAAGACAGAGAAGTCTGTGGAATGGTATAATTCTGGGTTCTCACCACTGAATTAATGTGTTGAGCTTGGTTTCTCCCCAGTGATGTCCTGAGTTGCCTCCTTTGTGGTAGGAGGGGTAAGAGTGGAGCATCTTTCTTGAGCTAGTCCCTCACAGTGCGATATCACCAGGGCTGCACTCATTTGCATCTCACCTTAAAATTACTCGAAGGAAAAAGCCCCTTCCAAATATATCTGTGGCTTGGAATCACGGGGCCAGCACAGATGATCCTGCCGTAGGGAACCAGTCCACACAAAACGTAGATCCATTCTAACGTCACATTTAAGTGCACAACCTCAGATCCCAGCTGTGGGAGGTAGAAGAGTGGACTGCCTGGCCAGGGGCAGCGGGGTGAGAGCCCAACCCCTTGTGAGCCCCCAGAGCTCAGTGGGGTCGCAGAATGCCATGACTCAAACACACAGTCATGACCCTCATTGAACGGTTTTTATGTTTGAATGTCGGGATTTCGACAAACGTTTCATGCTTTTATTAAGGCAAAAATATGTGCTTGTGAAATTGTGAAATCAATGTGTTGGATTTTTTTTTTTTTTGGTGTATGTTTAAAGAAACAAAAAATGTATTTAAAGCTAAAGAGCCGTTATTGTGCGGGGTTTTCTCTCAAACTGGTGCATACACTTTACATCAGGGACCTACTATACATAACAGAAATCAGTGATTCAGTTACTGTAAAACCAGATACACACCTTTTACTGTAATAATAACTTTTAAAACCTTGCACTGTAATGGTTGCTATTAAAAACAAACAAACGAAAAACTACAAAAAAAAAAAAAAATCAACTTGTCAGAATGGTTTTGTATCTTTGATTATATCTGAAATTTTAGCATTTTTGTATACTTACCATGTCAACAACAGCATCCTCCACAGTTAGTTCCCGGGTTCTGTTTCCNAAAAAAAAAATCAACTTGTCAGAATGGTTTTGTATCTTTGATTATATCTGAAATTTTAGCATTTTTGTATACTTACCATGTCAACAACAGCATCCTCCACAGTTAGTTCCCGGGTTCTGTTTCCTTTCTGTCTCACAAAGCACGCGCATTGCTACAGGATGTGGACGGGCAAGGGTATGGCCATGGGAACTGCGTAGGTCACCCCGAGCTCATGTCAGAAACTTACACCCAAGCAAGCCGAGTAGGAGGAAGAGCCAAGACCCCAAACCCTTCTGCTGGTGTCAGAACCCCTCAGCAGTTCCAGCTGCTCCGAGTGTCCAACCAACAGAACCGGGGAGCGACGTCCGAGCTGCTGCTTTATGCCGGCGTTGCTCTGGCTGCCTTGGCTGTCCAGCTCCATCACACAGCAATGCGTTGTGAGTAGGTAGGAAATCCCAACCAACAAGATAACTTTGCAATCGCTGCGTTTGTTGATTGTTTGATTGATTTTTTTTTTTTAATTTTATTTTGGTTTTGATTTTTTTTTTAAATAAGACATATTTGGAATCAGACAGCATGGTGTTGCAATCCTTTCTATTTTTAAATACTGATACATTCTGTGTGTAAAGTCTTGTTTCCTAGCTAAGAGAACCTTACATGTGGAGCTGAGTTTGAACCATTTTTTTCCTCCCTTGTTGTACTGTGATTTGGGAATCACTTTGATATTATCCTTTGATTTGGTAGATTTCCCACACCTTCTCCCCCCTTCCTATCATAACTTCATATTTTTTACAAAAGAAAAAAAAAACAAACAAACAAACAAAGGAACAAATAATCTTTTTTTCTCTCTTTAGGCTGTGTAATGTTGTGTTGTCCAGATTCTGTATAAAAATATGTATATGATGTATCTGATATTTGGCAGCAAACGGCTGCAACTTTAACCAATATAATTAACAAAGAAATGCATAATGTTGGTGTTTTAAACAGTAAAAAAAAAAAACAAAAAAAAAAAAACCTAGTTAAGATGTTTGTGTAAACTTGCATGGTTTAAAATGTACTTAGTGCATTGAGAAATGTTGTTAGGGTCCTAAGTGAAAGGCTGGTTTACTTTTTGATTCTAATGGTGATTGGTTTGTTGATCAGAATATCCCCTATATTGTATGTCTTAGTTTATTTAGCATATTTATTTATTTTTTTCTCAAGATCTAGCATAGTGTATCTATCTATATGTAATACTGTTCCTTAAAACCAGGTTGTGGAAACTGCGTTTCGTCCGACAAAAAGATGTTTTGCATCACGGTTGTGATTCAGTTGCGTTCCATTTAATTTGCTGTGAAGTCCAGGTTTGACTTTCCATTGGGATCTCTCTTGCCAGTGGGGAGATGCTCACAGCTGGGCTGCCAGACCCTGGGACAAGGCTGAGCCAAGGGGCCGGCTCCTGTCCCACACCGGGACATCAACATCATGCCCGGTGGTCTTGGATAATGGTGGGGTACAAGGGCAGGATTTGGTCCCTCCATAGAGAGTGAAAGTTGGGTTTTTCCTCTCGGCAGCACGTGTTTTATCAGGATCACAGTAGGCATCCCTGGGGTTTCTCCCAGCTCTCCATTGGATGATTATGGCTTTTAGCAGCATCGCTGAAACAACAGCGGTGAAGTGGGGACGATCAGCCCATGAGGAACGTGATGAAGCTGTTCAGCAATAAGCTCCCTACTTCCAGAAGCACAAACCCACCATGTTCCAGAGGAGCTCATTCGGAGCCCAGCCCAGCAGGTGTGATAAACGTACAGGCAAAGGACGTGGTCCCTTTTCACCAGACTCCTTGTTTGTTTGCTGCAGGCTTTGCTTCTGCTGAACTGCCAGAAAGGGAACATTTCCAAGTGACACCACCAACACCATCAAAGCTGATGCTGCCCATGAACAGCTCCTGGGACTGACCTCCCTGCACAGGTCAACGCGAAGACGTTTGTGTTTCTGATACCCGACAAACCTCCAGCAGCCTTTCCCCAGGTTAACACAAAGTAGATACGTAGAGCTACCAATTTTCTTAGTGCTCGTCAACCCAGAGAGTCTCAAAAGGGCTTTTCCAACAGGACATGATGTGACTCATGTCGCCTGTCCATGGCAGAGCACTGTTATCACATCCACCTCTGGGGTGACCTTGCTCCGTGTCTGTCTGCTCGTGGCATCATGAGAATGCAACCATCTGGTGCAAGAAGTATGGGTTACACCTTGGGGGAACCTAGCAAAGTGTAACGTGTTCAAATCCCAGCAAAGTGCACATCAAGAGCAATGTGACTCAATGTTTTTTCCCTTTCTGAGCAGTTCCTCTCATGTTGTTCATCCTCACAGGGCTGGGCAATGAGATGTCCATATAACTTAAACGTCTGCACTTTGCTTTCACCAGCCTTTTCTTTCCTGAAAGCTTTTTAAATAGTCCTTTTGCACAGGAGAATAGGGAATGAGAATCCACCTCTCTGCTCCAGAAACAGGACAACTCCAGCCTTCTCTTTCCTCCTTTATGCAAAGATATGGACCGAATAATTGTCTCTCAATCTTCCCTGATCTCCACCACTTCTAAACCATGATTGCACTTTCATTTTGCTGCGTGATGGTCTAACTGGTTTTCATCTGGAAATAAACAACCAGCCCAATTTAGGCACTGGCAGGAATCCTCACCTGTCCTGCAGCCAGATCATACAGCATGATGGACGTGGTCTCAACACTGATGACAGATTCTGAGATTTGTTGCAGGATTGACCCCTCTATATGTGGAGCATCCTCTGATAGAGGGCATCAGTAGTCAGTTCCTGGAAAGAGCCTTTTCTAGTCATTGGGATTTTGCTTCTGCAAAGCTGACCTTCTCTGTCTTCAGCATGACTGGAGAAAGGGTATGTTCCCTGTAAAGAAAGACCTCATTCATTGCAAGTCTGCTCATGTCTTTTGGAAGAATGCTCATCTGGTGTCACCTCACCTCTCTTTGCCCCTTCTTGGCTCCATGTGCACTGGGAGAAGCTATAGCTTTTTTGAGCAGCATTCCACAGACAGCCTCCAATGGTCAATTTCTCCCTCCCCTCCCCC